>VYZT01037138.1:98853-132964 GCA_013400735.1 Pomatostomus ruficeps
AAAAGGTTCATTGTAGATGGCTAAAGTTATGGAGAAAATTATTCTGGGAGGTATTGAAAAACACCTGAAGGACAAGGCAGTCACTGGTTAGAGCCAGCACTGCTTCAGGAGGTGAAAGTCCTGCTTCTCAAACCTGAGTTCCTTTTATGGCAAGGTAACCCAGTTGGCTGATCAAGGGAAGCCAGCTGATGTAATCTTTTTGGACTTTGTAAAGCTTTCAGTACTGTCTCTCACAGGATCCTTCTGGACAAAATGTCCAGCACACAGCTGGATAAATACATCATGCCATGAGTGGGCAACTGGTTCATGGGCTGGGCACAAAGGGTTACGGTGAATGGGGTGACATCAGGCTGGGGACCTGTCACTACTGGGGTTCTGCAAGGTTCCATCTTCCGCCCTGTACTCTTCAACATCTTCAAAAATGACTTGGATGCAGGACTGAAGGGGATGGTAAGAAAGTTCGCAGGTGATACAAAACTGGGAGGAGCTCTTGACTCCCTTGAATGCAGGGAGGCCCCACAGGGAGACCTCAACAAATCAGAGGAAGTGGGTAGTCTCCAACCATATGACATTTAACAATGGCAAGTTGAATTTGAGTCATTGTGCCCTGACAGCCAGGAGAGCCACCCGTATCCTGGGGGGCATCAGGCCCAGCATTGCCAGCCGGGCAAGGGTAGGGATTGTCCTGCTCTGCTCTGCACTGGGGTGGCCTTGAGTGACGCAAAGTGGTTTCATGATGAAAGTATTATTTTAATGTAAAAATCCCTAAGTCTGCTCTAAGCTATAAAGTGTTGTTAATCATGTGAAAAAAATTATGAAAGCTATAGTACTTCACTTATAAGATGTATAATTTATTTTGTGAAGTTAGAGAAGCTAGTTTGACGTGAAATCTAGACATTATGAGGAAAGCAAAAGTTGTAAAACACCATGTGAATGATACACAATTCTGGAAAAAGTAGATGTAGTGGATTAACTTGGGTGTAAATGCAAAGAAAAAAATGGTTTTTTTAATCTTTTGGCTTGTGCCATGCATTGTCAGTTAGCTTGTAATTCACTTGGTTTGGTGCTGATATTCTGTGTTCTTTGTGTATGACTGGAAATGTCTAAGACTTTGAGGAGTTCTTGTGGCAGCTGCTGTATCTGTCTCAGCCCTAACAGGTGTTTCATGTAGGTGGCACACTCAGATGGATAACTTTCTTTCCAACAAAGATTTTTCTCTATTCATCTATATGTGGCTTATTATTCAAGTTATTTATTTCCCAATTCTTTAAGTAACTGAATTAATTAAAATATGTTCTTAATTATAGAACAAATTATATTTTTTCTTTCCAGATTTATATGTTTATGAGTTTTCAATATTTAGAAAAAGATTTCACTTTAAGAGTGAAAATTTTGCCTCATGGAGTCTGTTTTTTCCACTGTAAGAAAGCTTAGCCATATAATTAATTTTGTAGATTTTGACCCTAAGGCTATCCAGGATAATGGAGTTTCAAAGTAAAATGAAGGTGAATATTATAGCATCACAGTGGTCACACAGGACTAACTGGGCTAATTATGACTGTTGTGATATTATAGATCCGAATTTGCCCTCTGGTGTATTTTTCTAGCTTCCTTAATAAAGGTAGCTGTAGCAGAAGAAGTCAGCATTTGCAGGTGTCTGGGGACAGCAAAAAACCCTCATGACCTCTCAGCCTTCTTTTCCTGTGCCAGAAATCACAGTCAGTTATCACTAAATTGAAGTTCAGCTAACACTGCTGCAATGGTTTCTGCTAGGGATGACATACACCCTTCCCAGGAAGACAGAGAATTGTTTTCTCCACTCCCTCTGCTATTCTAGTGGCAGAAGGAGTAACAGGCCCAGGAAATGATGGTTTTCCTGCTTGTGGTTTCATATAAAGCAGGTCAGCATTTGCTGTGGTAACAAACATTAGCTGTGATTGCCCCATATTTTGGCACTCATGGATCATCCTGAGAGTCATTGGTTTCTTGCTATGGCTTTCCTTTCAAAGTGGTTAATAGCTGCTCCAAAGAAAGGCTTATGTTTCAATTTATTTTTGTTAAGCTTCTGACTATTTCTGCATGTTAAAAACTTGGAATAGTAGAAAAAAAATAATAAAAAATATTAATATTAGGATGGATAAGTGGATCTCCTTGAGATTATTTTTCTGTAGGTTTGCTTTGCCAATATCTGGCCCGAGGCAGTCATCAGTAGTGAAGAAAGTTCTTTGTGTAGCTGCTTGTTTTGCCAAGTGTGCAGACACCTTTACTGTTTGCTGAGCCCTGTCCTCTATATTCAGTGCAGTGGTTAACCCATTATATGAGGAATAGATTACCAGCTACAAAGCATGTGTGGTGTTGATGATGATCTTGCATAAAAAAGGAAAATAGTCACTGAAAGTCACGAAGCTTGCCAGGTTAAGCATCTTAACCAAGAACAAAACCTTTCACAAAGTAGATGTTGCAATATTGAAGAGCCTGTCCTCAAAACACCTTGCAGTAAGTTTAGGAGTGAAGCTTGTCATTTTAACTAAGACTACAACTTCTGTTAGCGTTGTCTTTGCTTTTTTGAAGTTTTAAATTTTTTTATTGTACTAATTTTAAAGAAATATGAAAATTGTCCCTAAAATAAAACAAAGCAGAAGGAAAATGGAATTGAAAAAGTCATTATTTTGAAATTAAGAACAAAGTAAAAATTGGAATTAGCTCAGAGTAAATAAATATCTGTAAATTGAGATTTATCTGTGCCATGAAGAAGCATATCTAGCAAATTATGGTCCCCTTCCACAAAGATCAAGCTCTACAAATGTCTCTTTTGGTAAGTGAAGGTTTTACTCAGATAAAGGGTGTAACAATTATTCCATTTTCCTTATGAGTATTGCTTTATATCAGAGGTGTTTCCTGCTTTGAAAAAATTGCGACATGCCCCAGTGCTGCACACCACTTGCCCCATGGCCCATCTGCACTGTGATGTGATTGCTGTGCTCCTGGAAGGGTTGTCTGGCACAAGTTGGCTCTATAGGATGATGGATGCCTTTCCAGCAATTATTTCTCTTCTCCTACCTTTGGCTCTACAGCTGTTTTTTGTGACCATGGTCAGGTCCTGCTTGGTTGTTTTTTGGTCCTAGTTAGGTCAGTGTGGTAGTTACTTTCTGCAGAGTTTGGAAAACTGTGTAGAGGGTCTGCAGTGAAATGCTACGTGCCTCAGATGGGGCTCCATAAGTGTAACTTGGGAGAAACAACAGGGAGTTCCCTATTGTATGCTATTTATTTGTCCTGCCTCATTCTCATTTTAATGATTTGTAAGAAAAGTGTATTGCACCTGAAAACCTTGGAAAGACTGAAATAATTTGAAGACAATGGTAATACAGAGTAAGGTTAACTATAGAAGTGTATGTTGTTTTTGTTGTAATGAGGTAAAATTGTCCTTACTTACTTAGCTCTAATCTTTCCATTTTCTGTTCAGAGTTAGAGGCAGTTATGTAAGTTGTGAATGAGTTGTATGGAATACAGTGACTCACCAAGAGAGAAAATAGTGCACATAGCTGTGTTGTTACAGGGAAACACTCAGTGACTCAGCTATAGAAGAGTCTGCTAATCAGAACTGCTGTACATGTGGGATTGGATGAATAGCTACCCTGAAGCTGGACAGCACGCTTTGTGGCACCTGGTACTGCATGAATTACTGGTCACACTTTGCTTTGTGTTGGGCGTCCGACCTTTAAGGCTGTTAACGGAGCTCTTCAGATTTCCTTGCTGTGCCTTGCAGTTAATTAATATTTTTTGTTGTCCATTCTTGGTAGCTTCCTCAAAGAGGATAAAGCACAAACTTTCCGTGCTTTCCAGTCCCAGCAGCATACCAAAATTTGAGGCTTTGCTTTCGAAATGCCTTCTAGTATTGCCTTAATCCTTTCATTGGTATGTTCTCAGTATAGGAGTAATCCCCTGTCAAAATTCTGCATCTGCTCACAGTTTACAAGATCACAGTTTACACCTCAGTTTGAGAAGGTCTCAGTTGAACATGTTTGTAGCCTGTGGAATCATCAGAGCAAATCAGGTCCTGGGAATGGTGTCTGGGTGGTGGTCTCTGTTGGGTAGCTGAGTACTTCTGACCTACCCCAAGGTCAAGTTGGATTTCTTTGACTGTGCTGCAGGGACAAACATTAGCAATCTTGACTTGCATTTTATATGTTGTTACTAATATTGGTATGAATGCTATCAGAAATACATTTTATTAAAAAAATCGCTGCTTATGATTTGAGTTTTAAAAAGCATTAATTGTGAATGCTGAGAAATTGTGATGAAGCTTGAAGTAGATAATTTGGTATTGCAGTTATAAGAATATACTCCTGTCTGTATTTTCAGGCTTACATGCTAATTGCTATTTCAAATCCTAGAGTGAGCCTTCCTACTACATATTGCAGCCCTATGGTATTTAGCAAATATTTTCTTTCTTCCAGCCATCTTGAAAGTTGTGAAAGATGTTTTTATTCTCACTGTATATGCTTATTGACTCATACCATGTGTGTGCCTCTACAAATATAAAATAGTTTAAATCTCTTTTTTGAAAATTATTTTATAAATTTGTTTATGTTTCTCTCCTGTCCTTAGTAACATATTACATTCCTTTAGAATACTGGATATTTTTTGTGGTGATTGTCTTTTTGGGAGAGAGTATATCAGCACAGAGAAGTTTATAGATAAATACTAATTATTTATCATGAAATAATAGATCCTGTTACAAGTAGTAGATTGTAGCTGAAGTTCCTGTGGCTGACCTGTAGTTTATAGATAATCTTAATTTTACTTTCCATTTTTATGGTTTGTGTGACAATATCAACGTGTGATTCTCTGGATGGAAAATATCTTTTACAAATTCCTTATTTTCCTGTTTGATTTTGTGCTTGTGAGCTGATTGTTTACATGTAGAAAACTTAGCTGCTTTACATGGCAGTGTTTTCTCTTTTTAAATAAAATGAGACATTTTTGAAGGTGCTGTTTAACTGAGAGCTTTTGAGTTGTGTGACAGCGGAACAGCATCTGCTGGTTAAGCATCTTCTCTATTTTAAACAGCTCCACAAAACTCCTTCTCCACTGTTACAGGAACACCTCTTTACTGCATAACCAGCTTTTGTCCACCTTTCTGAAACTGATGCATGTATTTTCTCAGTTGTATTTGTGTAAGTGTGTTATGTTGTGGTCATAAAAAACATATGAAAATATAAAACAAAAACTCATTGGCATGAAATGTGGTATAACAGGGTATTGCCTTTATCAAGTATTGGACAAAAAGATCAGGTTTTTTTTTTCTTAAGAACCTTTAGATAATAAAAACTATCTGAAATACTTTTTCTCTGCAATTAATACTGTCTCAGATTTTCAGCAGATATTTCTTAAGTTTATTGTCAATCTTGCATTTTCAAATTAAATGAAAAAGCTACCTGTAATATCAAGTTTTTGTGATCACTGAATAAATAGGTAGGATAAGAGATAATATGACGCAACCTTAAATAAGTAGAGGTACATTAAAGTTCTGTTTGGATCACTTTAGAAGTTTTACTGTCCCTTTGTTTCAATTTTGTTTTCTTGCCTAGTCAATTGATTATCAGATTCTTGTTAATTTTCCAGATGGAACTTATGAATTAAATATGTGTGAAAAATGAGTGAACAGCTGAACTGGTCAATTCTGACAGAAGTTCCTTAGAGGGAGCTACTAAAGCTCTTAATCCTAACATGCTCTTAGCAAAGCCTTTAACATCATGCCTTGCATACCCAAACAGTCCTCTGCTTGCTTTCTGTAACATTAAGATTGGTTTGTGACATGATGAAGTATATGGAGTGACTTCTTCAGATGGTTTCAGGCCATAAAAATTTTAAGGCAGGAGAAAAAACTATGGTCTTCTCTTGTTACGAAGCAGTCTGACACTTAAACTGGCATTCCAGAAAATTAAAGGATAATTTTAATAGTTATGGGAGATAATTTTTTTACTTTTGATAATTCTGTTTGGGTTGTGCTTTAGGCTTTGAAGGGCAGAAGTAATATTCAGTGCAGACTTTTCATTGGAAAAAAGGTGTAATTTTGAAAAACAGTTATCAGCTCTCTTTTTGTCTCAGTGGCTGATTGCTTGGACAACATTGAAATTAAAGAGCATTCAGTTAACTGTTGTTTCTTTTGCTAGATAAAGTTAAATTAATTCAGAGTATCAGAGGTTTAGTTCAGTAGAAATAAAGAGATGCTTATTAGATTGTTGTTAAAGTCAAATGAGCTCATTTTATCAAGGTTCCCTGCTTCGTCATGTTTGTCACCATCTGCAAAACAGAATTGCCTTGAATAAAAAGAACCAGCGGCCTGAAGAAAGTCCCAAACTTTCCATTATATTTTAGTAAAATAATCTTATATATTTCTGTCTTTAATGTTTACTAATATTTCTTTACTATGTCTGAGATTGTGGCTGCTATTAGTCACATAGATTACTTGTTTAGAATTATGTGACACTTTGCATCAGCACTTATTATTATAATACTGTGGTTATATTATTGGTGAACTCAACCTTGTCCTTGGTTGCTAATCAAAAACTAGCTAATGATCCAGATGTTTAACAAAAAATAGTTTCCTTTTTCTTTCTAATGCAACAGACAAAGTTACTACACACTGCCTGAACACTAAGGTGTATTTTACATGTGTACACACATATTTGATATTTTTATATCAGACAAATTCACAGGAATTAATCTTTGCTATTTGTATTTTCATCTTTAAGTGAATGCTACCACAGTGAAGTGGTAAAACTGATAAAGATGCATCACCAGGACTAGGGCAGATATCTTCCAATTTTTTTTCTACTTTATTGTTAGTATGAAGTTTGATTTGCCTTGAGTTTTCTTACTTATATATCAGTATAACACACAGAAACCAAAGTGATTTCTGCTAACACATTTCTGTCAGTGGGCTATCTTTTGCATCATCTGTTTTAATTTGGAATCTTCCTTTTGTTAACTCTCAATATCACCAGGAAAGAAAAATGGCTTTGCTATTAAGCTTTAACACTTCCTCGAGTTTGATGTGGGCAATCTGTGTGACCTCTGCTGGAGCACTCTGTGTCTTTATAGACAGAAATGTTAATAGTTTCTTCCTTTTACAACTTTCTGTTCTGTTTGTTCAAGTTTGCAATCTTTCCATGTGCTTAAACAGTGGTCCCTGTTATGAATGACATTCAAGAGAAACCTCTAGAAGTCATTTATAAAAGTAAATAATATTTAACTCAACCAAATCCAGACTACTGACTTTCTGCCTTCACTGCTCAAACCCCTGATATTTGAGATTTTTTTTTCCCTAGAAGCTTAGGGGAAAAAAGCTCCAAACATCTGGAGCTATCACTGGCTCCATGTCTTGATCTGATGGTCAAGCCACCACTGGTGAGAACAGGATAGCTAGAGGAATGATGTCACCAGTGTGTCCAGTGTGAGCATGACAGCAATGACCCTTGGAAGGATAGTGTCCTGGAATGTGCTAGAGCTCACTGAACAGTTTCAGTAATGGTCTCAAGTATGTGTGGTTCTAAGAAACCTTATCTTGTGTACAAAAATTATATATGTGGAAATATTCATATTTGGGGGAGACATTAAGAGTCGGCTATGTTTTTAACTGAAAATGTTCATTTTTAATTTCATTAATAATTTCATTATGAACACTGTGTAGATGATCTGGGTTTTTTTTAAAAGGTACTTTACAAGGCAGACTAAAGGCATATTCAACTTAATTTGTCCTAGTTGCCTTGTGTTCTAGAAAAATAATGTAAGTTGGAGGAAGCAATACAACATCTTGGAGTTATTTAAAAATATCTGTATTTTTGCTTAAGTAAAAACTCCTATTTATATAGTTTGATTAAACACTAATTAATGTAAGCATCACATTCTGAGAAACAGGTAACTTTTGCAACAACATGACACTGTTGTGAGAATGTTATCTGAGGAGTGGTCTTTAAAATGTGATATTAAAAAAAGGGAAAAAGAATACAATTAATGATAATGTTTAGGATTGGCTTGAATGGAAGAAGACTAGAGAGACTGATTTGGTAACATCTGGACTTTGGACTAGGGTTGAGTTGGGTGGATGTGAAGAAAGCAGTTTGCTGTAGAGCTGTGTAACAAACAACCAAGCAGTTTGGGATGTCTCCCTGGATGGGGGAAAGAAGGACAGGAATTGAGGATGACAACGAGATTGAACCCAGGGGTTTTGTGACTCTGAGGGAACAAATGATAGAGGTATTGACAGAGGGAGCAGGAAAAGCAGGGATTCGGATAAAGGTGATAAGCAACCACTTCAGCTCCTGTTAATTGGTACATGCTCTGTTGACTGCATTCACAGCAATTGAGGATATGGGTGTTAAGTTCAGCTTTAACGCTAAGTTTGAATTGGCAGGGAGACCTCAGGATAAAATCTCAGCAAAAATAGGCAGAGATGAAAGTCTGAGGTTATAGATCCTGAATTCTTGGAAGTGGGACCATCATTATATCATGGTCCGCTGAACTGTTGAGGCAGCTTAGGGAAGATGAATTACCTATGCAAAAGTGAAAAAGAAAAAACCTGAAAGGAAATAGAGCAAAAGAAAAAGAAAAGAGAGAAGGAGAAATCCACCAAAAAGGCCAAATGAAGGTTAAAAAGAGATTGGAGCTTTGAAAAGTAAAGCATTTGAAAGCATCCTAATAGCGAGATTAGTTATAAAAGGAAAGCATACAAATAAACTGAGAGAAAAATAAAAAATAAAGTGTTTTTTTTGCTCAGTTTAATAGAAAACAGATAATTATCTGAGGGAAACGTAATACAGAAAGCAACTGAAACATCATAAATGCTCCTTCAAGTAATTACTATTTTCAAAAAGATGTTAGGAAATATAAAGGTTGTGTTTTCTCAGAAATGTATATATTTGACTTCATAGTTCAAATGTTCACATCTCAGTGTTCTTTATGCTTTGCTATATTTACTTACAGAAAACTACATGCTAAAAAGTTATTAACAGATTGACACTATATATAAATTATTGCATTTAGATAACATGCCAAGAAACCAAATAGACTAAGATTTTGAAGTAAGTTATTTGTCTTTTGCTAGGTAATTTTCTTTCTTCATATAAAAATATAGATCAGTAAGGAAATACATGTGATGTAAATATATATTTGTCATGTACTTTCCCAAAGCTTGTAAACATGGCATTATATTCTTCAGATTGGCTTTATTGTCCAAATAATTCTTTAATTAAATTGAGCTCTTTTTTATTTAAAGCTGTCTTTTGGGGAGATATTGCCTTAGATGATGAAGACTTAAAAATCTTTCAAATTGACAGGACGATTGACCTTACGCAGCATTCCAACGAAAGACTTGGCCATAACACAGGTATGCTATTTCAACCTTGTTTTAGCTTATTTTGTCTGTTAGTTAATTCTGCATAGAAAGCAATTTTAAATGTGGAAAGTCAATATAATGTCTTGTCTAACATTAGTTTACACTCAGAAAAGTTATTAGACAAAGACTATGGATTCACTTTAGGGAAAAAAGAAGCAAAAAATGTAACTTTATTCTGGCATTTTTGTTTAAAAATGTCTTGTTGAGCTGAGGAGCAGAAACTGATAGGAACTGTAGAGTCTACTCTGCAGGTGGCCATGTGGGAAAGGAAATTGTACAACGCTTTGATTTCATCAATGAAAGTTTCTGATAACAGAGCCCAAACACACTATGGAGGGCATATGTGGTATCCTGGAGGCAAAATTGGAAGCCTTTTGCTCTTTTTACTGTTTCATCCAGTTCTGTACCCAGACCTAGAAGAAACACTAGAACGTGTCACCCTTGCTAGATTTGCCTTGTCTAAAAACCAGCTATTTATCTGGCATTTTAATACACATTTCTATGCTATTGTTAACACACAATACATTAGCACCAGAAGCTGCAGTCTGATTAAAAGAGGCAGCTGGGTATTCAGACAGATAGATAAAGAGATTTCATTATTGTGTAAATATGTCTGTTTGCAAGAGAGAAAACATAATCCATGCCTAAATGGATGTCTGTCTAATGTCTAAAAATATTTATGCTTTCAGGCTGTGATTTGTAAATTGATAACTAAGAATTTGTAAACTTTCAGATTATGATACAAAACCAGCCAACTGACAGAAGAAAAGTCTGGAAAAAATGCTATTAGAAAATGTAAAAATTTCTAATTTAAATTTGTTTTCTGTTAAGCATGTTTTATATGTTCTTGAATTGAGCTACCATAATTTATTCCTGATATATGGCAAAAAAATTTCAGACCAAAGAAGTAATTTTAAATTTAAGCTTTCAATCTTGATATATTTTAAAATATTTTTACTCTTTCAGGGAAGATGCTGTGATTAGAATGATTTTATGACTAATTGAAGATTTATTTTATCTCCTTTTACATCCACTTGTTTTTCCAAAACAGGAAAACTTTTGATCATTTCTAGATCTAGACTGGATTTTAAAATGTTAATAGAGTCAGTGGTCTCCCTGCTCTCCTCCAAACAAATAGATTTAATTGTCTTTGAAGGTATTTCAGTCTCTAGTTTTGTTGAAAAAATGTAGAATAACATTGGTCATTTACCCTTGAAGTGGATGCAGTCAAGTGATTTCTTTGACTTGCTGACTGCCTTTTCTTCTTGCTTTTCTACTTTTTCTTTTTAACTGCAAAGTTATTTTTTTTTTAATTACCACAGAAAGAATGCACATTTCTAAGCAGTTTTAAAATTATTTTTGATATTCTATGACTAGTTTTTCCTTTCTTACGTGTTTTTTGATAGGCATGTTTTCTTTTCTTGTGGATGGTGTCCTATTCAGGATATTGAATCAACCTGTTAAGTATTACTAATGCATTTGGATCAATTTTTTCCCTTTATTGCACAAGAGGAGTCAATGCAATTGTAATGATCAGTGGCACTAAACTTTGGTGAACAAACTCTCTTAAGTTAGTGGCTTCATAATTGCTCTCACTGAACCCTCAGCATGCTTGATCTTTCCAAAAAGAGCATTGGAGAAGTCAATTTTACACTTCACATATGTAACTTTTTTTCTAAATTTACAACATTCTTGGTGCATAAACTCGAAGTTTAGCCCGCTTTTGCAAACTGCACAGCCTAGTTGGCTTGTCTCTCCCTAATTCCAAAAGGGCAAATTGCCAACTAGCTAGTTAATATTAGGTAGCAACTGGAAAAAGAATAAAATGAATACTAGATAGCTGTAATCTAGAAAACAAAATTTTATCTTAGTTACAAATACAATGGCAATTAGTTGTCAGCTTGATTTCTGAGCACTTTCTGTTGTTGGTTTTCACAAACTAAAGGTGACAACAGGTAGAAAGATTAGACACTTGGTTGTAAACCATCAGGATGGAGTGGTGGAGTAACAGTTGTTATTGCAACTCTAATTAAGGTCCTGAGGGTCACAGGCTCTGATTCACATAATGTGACTGCTCCTTTTCATGAGGATTATCTGCCTGGATTTGCAGGGTCAGATAATCTGTGATCTTCTTGGGGTATGGCTCTGTCGTTTTATTTTTAATTTTATCCAAGTAAAATGCATAATCACTGTAAACAGAAACAGCAGTAAAGCTGATAACATTTTTATGTGTATATTATTATGAGTCCAAACTGCCAAAAGTATCCTTACATCTCCTGCCTGAACTATAAGAAGATGCAGAAAGCAGGAATTAAAACTTTTTTAGTCTATATGATGTGGCAATGCTGCATGTTAGTAATATAAGACACCTTAGTTAAGGGAGATATTTTTTCTTCTTTGGTTTTTCACTAAATGAAATACACAAGCTGTAACAAGACTGAAATGAGGGTTTTGGGTTTTTTTCCCCCCTAGAAATATAGTATAATACATTCTTTAAGTAACTAATGGATTATTTATGTTATGTTTGACAGTTGATGCTTTTAATGATTTTTAATCATTAAAATATTTATATTTATTTGGAGTGCTTAGCTATAAGCCTTATTTTAGAGGATGAATGTTAAACATGAGAGACAATTACATTAATGATGATCAATGTTATATCCTCTGCAGTTTATGTCATAGTTACCATGTAACATTTTGGAAAGGAATGTGTTGAACTATTACCTCATCTATCTAAAATGTTTTTAAAAATTTGGAAAATTTTTCTCAAGGGAGCCAGCAACAGTGTAATCCAAATAATTAGACACATTGTTATTCACTGAGCAGCCACACACTCACTTGCCTTATATGGAATTTTCTCATCTGTAATAAGAATTTAAGTTGCAGTTTAATAAATATATTTTCTACATAGATATTAAAAGTTTTTATGGAAAGTTGGGGAAGGTCTTTTTAGTGGAGGCTGGATGTGTAAATGCTCTGTTTCTTTCTATCTTTTTACTTTTTCAGTTGTAAAAGTAGTTTAGAAACTCTCTTGTCCTATAACAGATTGTGAATTGTAAAATACAACCTACTGCAAACCTGTAAAATCACAAAACTCTCTAACAATCCTGAGTGATTTAATTGACTTAGGTGGTGTTGTCAGTGTTCTTGCTCCTGGTTTGCTGGTGTTTGACCACTTGTAGCCACAAAAGGTTTATGTGTGAAGGGAGTATGTCTCAGACTGAACGCAGTAAACCCAGAAATGTGTTTTATTTCTGTAAATGGCACAGTGAGTGTTAAAATAAACTACTTCCTAGCTTAGATTTTCAGTGACTGCTGAGATGACACAGACATATAAGTATATATACCTGTCAGTATTGCTGCAATATACACCAGCATGTGATGTTTCAAAGCCTTTAGAGTGCATTGACATCCATTTGCAAGCTAGCAAAGAAAAACAAATATTTTAGGGCAAAATCGACCATATTAAGTTTACATCAGTTTTGTTGGGTTGGTTGGTTTGTTTGTTTTCTGATGAAACTTTGGCTATTTGCTTTTTCTCTTTCACCTCCGAGAAAATTATGGCATGCATTCATGAAATTTCTTTGAGAGGAAGCCTTTTAGCTGTCAATCAATATGGCTCTGAGGATTTCAAGGTCACCATGAAGAAAAAAGCTTCAAATAATAATTAGATGATGTAATTGTCATGACTTGCCTGAGTAACAAAGACATGTTGGCTTACATTTCTGGAAAGCATATTAGAAAATTTTTCAGCTAATAAGGTGTTTTTATTGCACTGTCAAGAATACTTGAAATGTTTTTATGGAAATTATTGAAGTATATGAAGCTTCCTTTAGGATGCTCCTCTATGCTAATATAGTTGTTGTAAGTGTAAAATTCCATGGCTTTAACTTTTGAAAATTCCTTTCTCTTTTTTTCTTTTCTTTTTAAAGGTGGCTTTGGAGACCATGGAATGTCAAAAAAACGCAGTGCCCTTTATCAGCTTATAGAGAGGATAAGAAGATTTGGCTCTGGTATTTTCACTGTTTAAATTAGCAAGTTGCCTGATGTGATAGTGTATCATGAACATTAATGATGATAGTACTTTATCACTTTAAAGTCTTTCTGCAGTTACTATTGGCATAAACAAATTATAAAATAAATAGTGCAAGAATAGTAATGAAGAGATTAGCTCTTTGTTCCATATTCTTAGAGTTCTTCTTCCAGTATGAAATCTGAAAGCTAAAATACACAATTTTAAATGTCATATTAAAAACTGCTTAACTTTGTTTTATGGCTGTGTTCACAGTTATTGACTTAACTAATATCAATACAGTATCTTTTCACTGCACATAGACCATGCTGCAAAGCTGCTAGTTTGGTTTGTTTCTTACATTTTTCTGGATGCAGGTGGGGCATTCTGATGATTCATACTGTGTTTGAAGCATCTATGATGTATTGTGCTGAACAAACATAATTTTATACTAATCACACTCTTGTCAGTATGAATGTAATTGAATTAAACAGGCTATAGAAGTGGAATCCCCACTAATTCTGGCTGAGTTTACTCTCTGTATTTGATGCAAGAAGATATCACTTTAATGTCATGTGAAACCTCAACATCAAAAAGGAAATTATGTGAAACTCCATTATAATTGCACCATATTGTGTTAAACAGAGCACGGTAGCTGCCTTTGCAGATGTGCTTTGATATATGTAATCTTCATTCTTTAGAGGAGAATTATCATGTTAGTATTGCATTAATTTTTTGTCGTCTTTTATGTGCAACTTGGAATAAATTTCTTCCTTAGACCTCTAAAGCACACCAAAAAAAAGAATTTGGAATGGTAAAATGTCTAGATAAACATGTGATTCAGTAATGACTGCATACTAAGTGTAAAAATAGTTTTTCTGTAAAGTGTCTTCTTGTATTGTAAATGCTTTGTGTGCAACTTGTGTAATTCTCATTTACACACTCATTTAATTACAGATAAGTTATTTCTTTATAAGTTATCGTTTACTTAAGGATAACTTATTTGTTTTACCTGTTTTGGTTATCTTTTTTTGTAAACCCTGGAATTTTCTATATAATTCCTGATATTATTTAAGATACATGTTAGTTGTCACAAAGGCAGGCTTTTCTTCTTGTGTATCAGAGCTTTCTCCCTGACTTGTGCTGTAGCTTCTTCCTTTTCTTCCTATTGCTGCTGTCTCAGCTCCGGGGTTATACCAACATTCCTTGCCATGACTCTGCCCTGGAATCCTCCCTGGTTCTGACACAGTCATTAACTCTTAAGTGCAGCTGGTATCACAGGGGATTCTCACACAGGGAAAATGTGGTCTTCCATGGGGAATAAGGCTTCAACTGCACTGAGCAGGATTTGTTAACCACCTTTCCAGTGATCCATTTTGATCAGCTGCCTGTATCTGTGAACTAACTTATAAATAGTTCAGAAGAAGCACCTGTGCTGGTGTACAAGTCCTTGTCTAACTAGCCTTAACCTTTTCTGTTCTCACAGTAGGTTTCAACTGATTGAGAAAGATTTGCCTGTAATGGAATGAATCGTGGTAGTACGTGTGAAAATGGTAGACACTTTTTTCTCTTGTAAAGAAATTCCAGCCATGAGTAATACCTACCTGTGGAGTTCCAAATGTTAGTTTATGAAAAATGTATGGATTTCTTTCTGTCCAGTGCTTTAAAGATGGTCAATGTACTTCCTTTTTCCATATCATGCAATAAAAATGAAAGGGATAGTGAATGTTTTGATTAGTTTGAGTCTGTCCAAAGTCTTTCATTCTTTGCTGAAAAAATCCGCATTTATTTTGAAAAAACAGACCTAAACAAAAGCCAGTAAAAAAGAAACCCAAAAAACATCACCAAAACCACAGGGAGTGTGATTTCTTAAATTTTTTTATTAAATGAGAAAATTTAGATGCACTTATGCAATGCACATTCCAGTTGATAAACATATGTGCAAGGTTGTTACTCTAGATATATTAAAAAATGCAGATTCAGACTTCAAGTCTTTCTCAGAAAACTAAGTAAAGATAGGCTGTCACATAACAGTGATGTCCTACCTTGAAAGGGCATAAAGAAATATTCTGAGTTTGAGCTGCTGGAAAATAATTGCCCTCTTTTTTCATGTGTGTGTGATCTCATTCAGTGTTTCAATTATCATTGCAGGTTTTGAGCAAAATAATACATCTAAAGGAAGAACTACTGTAAAATTCTCAGGGAAAAATGAGAAAAATCGTTTTCCCAGAGCTGCTACATCACGAACTGAAAGAATATGGCCAGGTGGTGTCATTCCATATGTAATAGGTGGAAATTTCACTGGTAAGCTATGGAGGAAAAGAGGAAAGACAATTTTTTAAAATCACTTTTTTTTTTTTTAAATTTTTAAAAGTCAAGTCATGCTATGGAAGTCAATAGGTTTCTGTTGGAACAGGCCTGAAGTACATCTGTTTTGAAAATATTAGTCATACTGAATTGCTTTCAAAGGCAGCAACATAATAAAAAATGTATGACAATGTTTTAGAGAGGGAAAGTTCTATTTCTTTGCCTAATATTTCTTGTTGCACAATTTTTTCCCATGAGCCTAAGTAACAGAATGTCAAGAAGTCTTTTTTCTTTTTAATGCAGTATATTTAGCACAAGAATATCTCCAGGTTAACTGGTGTGACATGTATTCTTCTAAACTGATTTCACTCAACAAACTGACTCAAATGTGTTTTATCATTCCTCAGTTTGGTTTTCAGATGGGTACATACAGACATTGTATAAAACCAGCAGGAAGACCGCCTACCCTATATATAGAGTTCTTAGCAGAAATCTATAGAAAAAGTTTAAAACATTTGTTATCCCTGAAAAATGTAAATGTATCAATATCAATGTGGATGTAAGAGATAATTTAAAACAAAAAATGAAGCAAGGAAAGCAAAGAGATATGGAAAAATATATGAAATAGCATCTTATTTATTGTGCATGCTAATACAGGGAACCAAAAGAAACATGCAAATGCTCACACATTGTATATGGAGAAACCAGAGTCATTCCTTTCAAACTGACAGCTCCAGTCAACCTTTCAGTTTGGGTATTTACGCAGTACTGTAACAAATCTGACCTTTGCTTTAGGATTACTGTCTTCTGACATAATCATAGTAGACTAAATGAAAGCACCATATTAAAGATTTTGCCTTTTTCATAATGAATGATAAATTCTAAAGATTAGAAAGCACTGCTTAAAGATAAAGGAAAAGGGCAAGATGGGATAGAATAACCTTTATTTTTTAGAATCTGATGTGATTTGAACTTGATATTTTTACAAACTTCCAGATTTTGTTGTCTTTAAGTTTTAAAAAGCTTAGATTTTTTGTTTGTTTAATTATCCTATGTTATAACTTGCAAGGTGAGTATATTCCTGCTAGCAAATTCCTGTCAAATGATACTCTTCTTCATGAATTTTCAGCTCCGAAGCAGTACAACTATATTCTCACATGCTGTCTCTGTGTCAATAAGCCTTGTCTTTTGTCACGCAATGGAATTACATTGCTCTGCTCTCTGAAGTGCTGTGTACTGGCTGGCTTTGTGTTCTGTGCTGAGAGCTGGCCTGGCTGCTTCTGCATCTAGGGGATACTTCTGACCTTTCCTGGATCTATTTCTCATTTTTAAAGCAAATATCTAGGTGTGCTTAGCGTTTTACCAAATCCTGAATTTCCCACTTTTGAAGGATGGTTTGTTTTCTGAGAGATTTTGGTGCAAAGAAGGGGAGACTGGTCCCTGTTCACAACAGCCTTATTTTAATCAAATGTTTTTACTGGCATACCTAGTTACATGGCTTAGATTAAACTGGTCTCCAGACTTGAAGGCTATAGAGTATTTTTTATTTTTTTTTTTTTTTTTACTAGATAGATAGCTATGATGCAGGGTTACTCAGTTTTACTTGTTCTTTTCCTTTCTGTTTTTTTTTCTTCCCCAGTGTGGTTCACTCGATGGTTTCATCTGGTAAATTGCTTAGCAGATGTTATGCTGATGCAGGCACATAACAACGCTGTATTTCTCATGCTGTCTTCCTCTCGTGTAACACAGTCATGATCTTTATTGCAGGTTTTATTTAGGGTGTGTCAGGCAGTGTTAGCCCCCTTGCAGGCACATATGTTATGAGGAACTGCTGGCCTGAGTATCCCTTTAGTGGGAACCTTGCCATTCATAGGACTGCTCGGACATACAGGGCTTCATCATTCACTGCCTGCTTCCAGGCCTATATTCCTAGTGCTGAGCATAAGAAGGAGTCTTCAGTTAGGGAAACTCTCTGGTTTCATGTCCCACAATTGCTGTTGCAGGCACGCAGCGCGCCATGTTCAAGCAGGCCATGCGGCACTGGGAGAAGTACACCTGTGTCACCTTCATCGAGCGCAGCGATGAAGAAAGCTACATTGTGTTTACCTACAGGCCCTGTGGGTGAGTGTGCGCCTGTGGGAACAGACACCCCTGCTTTCCACCTTTGGCCATGTTTGCCAGCTTTGCACTCATAAGGGAACACAAACCTCACAGGAAAATGAGTAGATAATTACTGTGTTTAAATGATGCATGTGTTCTGTCTGGCTTTTGAGTTCACGGAAACTGGTATGTGTGGTAACTTTGTGAGGTGCACCTCTTTTGTCTATTTCTAGCTAAAATTATCTTGCTGTATATACACATAGATGTAAGACTTTTATTTTTGGCTTTCTGTCATGCTTCCAATATTCATACGTGTTGTTCAAAAGGTATTTCAGGTGTATTGTTTGTTTATTCTTAGCTTTCTCCATGTCACATATTTGCTGCTGAATTATGTATGGACATCTATCCCACATCCCTTTTCCAGCTAAATTGTTGTTAGTTGTAATTTTAACTCTTGTATTGCTAGACTATTCTTTCCCAGATTTGTTTAATGACCAAATTCATGACCATTTTGCAAATTCCTTCTTCTAGGTCACTGATGTGTAAAAGTGAACAGAGCAGGTTTTATTAATCATGAGTGCAGTTTTCCATTAATCACCGTGTTCCATCTTCAGATATTACTGCTCACAAGTGCCTTAGTCAGCTATATTTGCTATTTATTCCACTTAGAATTCTTAATTTTATATAGTGAACTTTGTGAGCACACCATGTTCCTTTCCCAAGAAGGGCACACACTGCCTGTGGAAATTCCGTACTTCTGACAGTCACCTCCTGTTTGAGTTGTAGGCTCTGCAGTGAACAGCTCTCTGTCTTAGTGAATTCCTGATCATTGAGCCCTTTGCTTGTCTACTTTTGAATTGTAATAGGATGCGATAGTGAAAAGAAATTTTGGGACCTCCTGGCATTGTAGGAATGAGCCTGAATGTATTTAATTTATAGCCTCTAAAATTACATGTAGAATTATCTGTTTAAAGCACCCATGATATTCTTCTTACAGTATAATGCAACATAATAAAACCTACTCTTAGGCTACTTTTGAAAGGCATTGCCTTTGCCTCTGAAAGTCTCTGAGCTGCAAATCCTTGGGACAGGGGAGCTTATTCTATGGTTTCCTGTCCTGTTCTTGTGCCACTCTAGGTCTGCTGTAGACCCCTGCTAGAAACAGTGCCAAATGAAATGGACTTTTGTTCTGAGCCAGCATGGATATTATTTTAGCTAACCCAAACTGTAGGATAGGATTCACCCATAAAATAGGATTCAGGGATACTGACAGGCAGCTGAAAGAAAAATGAGAAGCAGAGAATAGTTGTGATGGTTCCCTTGCACTCACAGAGGCAGAAAGCAATTTAAACAGAGTGTGAAGGATATAAGTGTGTTCAGGCACTTTAGAAAGAGATTTATGGGGATATCTGACAAATGTAAGTTCTACAACTTCAAAATACTCAAAGCCAAATGGCAGAAAATCTCTCCAGCCAAAGAACTGTTCCTTAGGCTGGTTGATGCTTCATGACAACAAATCAAGGGAAGGCTGGATTATAACCAGCTTTAACCAGAAGGTTGGAATGTATTCAGTATCTACCTCCAAAGTCTATATTATTCTTTATCATTAATGTTGTTTTATTGAAGGGTACTTTAAAAAATAGAAATAATTTACAAAGGCTTTAACAAGTTTCAAATTAAAAAAAAGGAAGAGTGTGGCTATGAAAAATCCATCATTGATGAAATAAAGCCATGTCAAACAGGACATGGGGAAGTTGAATGATTTTTCTGGGGGTCCACCAGTCATTTCAGGAAGATCCAGATAAATAAAGAATATATATTCTCTGAGTGAGCAGGAACTGTGCACTACCCACCAGCATCCAGTGCTGACGCAGGATTTTCCACGGAAAGAGCCCAGACTAAAGTGACACCAAACCAACTGCAAACACTTTTTGCTACACAGTCTGTTGCATTGAAATTAATCTCCAGTTCTTTCCCATGGCACCCTGCTGTGTTGGTTTGTTAGCACATTGTGTCAGTATTGTTTGTACTGCCATGGCAGCTAACATTCACAGATGACGAAGACTTTATTGTACTTAGCACTGTTAAATTAAAAACTAAATGATAAACCCTGCCCCAAAGAGTACACAGTCAAAACACAACACATTAAATGAAACAAAGTGGATAGTCATATATGTGAAAATTCAGGTGGCGGTATCCACAGAAGTCTCATGTGACAGCATTAGCAGGCTAGCAAGTGAAGTGTTACTGAGCCTCTGTAAACAATGAGGATATTTTGGAGTGTAATGCATTACATCTTGAAACAGTTCATGGGAAGATCATCCCAGAACAGCAGTGATTAAAAAAGCATATTTGAAATATAGCAGCTGGTTATCAGAGATACATGACTTTCTTCAAGTTGAGAGGTTTCATTTCAGCAGTGAACGAGATAAATTTTGATTATCACAGACCCGTAGGACTGCAAGGGATCTCAGAAAGACGTCTAATGTACTCTTAAGACAGAAACAGCTATTCCTATATCATTGCTGATATATTCTTATCTAACTTTGTTCTAAAAACCTGCAAAAATGACTATTTCACAGCCTTCTAGGAATTGTATTGCTTCAGCATCCTTAATATAAGAAATGCAGGAAGTTGGGGCAGCATTTTTAGTCATAACTAAACTGGATACTTCTTATTGCAATTAAAGGACATCAACGTTTTTCCTTTTCACTATGGCCATAGAAAAGGAATTCCTTTTACTTTCTGAAGAAATCTGTTATATAATTTGAGACTGTCATTATGTTCCCTCTCAGTTCTATATTCTTTTGTGCTAGAAAACACCTAATTCATTTAATCTTTCCTGGTAAATAGCATTTTCTAGTCCTTTAATCACACTGCTCTTTGAGATTCTTTTCAACTAGACCACATCTTTCTTGAAATGGATAGCCCAAAACTAGGGCATGTTTGTCCAGATGAGTCATTACTTCTACTGAGCCAGTGCAAGAGTTAACTCATGTATCTTGTAGCCTTTCCTTCCGCTCAGGTACCTAAGCATGGTGCCTCGCCTCCCTGCTTCTCAACAGCTGCCATGTTCAGCACTTCATTGGTTGGGATGTGATTCTGAATAAGAGCCAGTGCTCTTTTCACAATACGGACATCCTGCCATTGATTCCAGTCTTTACTAGGTTTTGCACATCTTAGGACATCAAGTAATTCCATATTTCCCCTTTCAGATCTCTTCTATAATCTCTTAAAGTTGTTATGAGCTCCAGGCTTTTCTTAATGGTATTTAGCAGTGTTTTCTCAGACTGCAAGTTTAAAAAGTGTCTTCTCTATCTTAACTTCATGTAATATTCCAACCAGCTTTATATCCCCTTGATATCAGACTTCTCTAGTTTGCTTATGGACAGTTGTTCAGAAAAATGTCAAAAGCTTTACAGCTGGATCCCTCCTTCCCATCAGAATAATTTAATCTGCTGAAATCTTAAACTATAATTATTTTTCATCATGTCTGGTTTATTTAACTTGATAACAGTTAATTATGAAAATATGGTTTCATAATACAGCTGAATCCTTAACCAGTACTTTGAAATTTTCTAATTTCATGTGATAGTCATTTGTACCCATGAGCTGCAGATGTGAGAATAAAAATACAGTATTAAGATACTAGTGGCTGTGATTCTATTACCAAGCAGTGTACACTTGCCTTAATATGAATTACAGCAAGTATTTATGCATCTAGTTGATTAAGGCAAATAAAACTCTAATCGGTAACAGATTCAAAATGCTCTTTGTTCACTACTGCTTCTCTGTCCTTATATTTCTTCCTATCAAATTGGAAGTTCCTCAAGACAACAGTCAGTATACTTCTCTGTATGCAAAGCCCAAAAAGGGTCAGCAAATTGCGATGGCATCTAGTCACATGCTGTTATTAAATATTACTGAGTACAAGATCAAGCTTCTTTTTACATAGTAAAACAAAAAAGAAAGGAATAATTATTCATACTGTTCGGTAGCTCAGCATGCCTTTGATCTCAATTTGTGGCAATTTTTGTTCTCCATTAGAAGACTTACACAATTTTTATGAAAAAATTCAGATGACTTATTGCAGTCACTACTGTATCATCTCAGTATTTCACAGATCTGTCTGAGATACAGTGTTGCCCTGAGTTTTGCAGTTTTTCAGTGTTTTCTTTCTGTAACACTTTCTCATACTTTTTCTGTAAACATGGCCATGGTTTCTTAGCAACTATCTATGCTTTTCCTAAACTGTATGCATGTTTATAATTCCAGTATACTGGGTGGAGAAATATGATAGACAGATGCTTGACCAGTGGAATTAAGAGGTGTTGATTTCTACCTCCAATCCACGGTGATTTGTAAAAACATATAAATAAAGGCAGAGGGTTCTGCCCTCTCTCTCTTTCTGCCCTCTCCGTCTGCCGTCTTGGTGTGGTCCTTATTTGGCTCTCCTTGGGGCTCCTCGGCCTAGTCGGCCACCTGACCGTGCTACAATACAGGAAAATCAAATCTCTTTCATATGCTTCCCCAATCACTGTAGACTGAGCAGATGAATACTTTAACCTTTTTTGAACTCGATAGTATATTAAATAGACATTGTGGGCAAGTTCTTAAAGTTGGTGAAAGAGGTAAATTCATAGTCTGAGGTGCACCTTTGTAGCATACTTCAGCTAAAGAACATATTATACAAGGTGCTCAATCACTCTTATAAAATGAGAAGAAGCCAGAGTTGGGCTAAATAATCTGTGCACAGGGGAAGGCTGACTCATGCTCTCAGGTGTTGAATAACCCTGGCAGCTGGCGCAGCTTCCCTGCTGGCTGTGGTGTGGCCTGCAGGAGGGCTCTGGGCAAGGCTCAGGTTCCATAGTCTAGAGCATGGTGCAGGGATGGAAACTGTGAGGGGTGGTTTATATAAATACACTGGGATAGGCAGCTTTTAGCTGAGGAATGTTGGTTATAGTATTGGGGTGGACATCTCCATTGAACAGATAAAGAAGCAGTAGACACTTCTGCCATCACAACAAGCCCTCTTAGGGCAGTGACTCAGAATATTTAGTAACAAAGATTGTATCTTGATCCCTGACAAAAAGCAAATTCATCAGCCAGGTCATAGCCAATATCTCCTTTGTACAGATCAAGTTATATCTGTGATTGAAAAAGGTGTTTTCACCAAGAAAAACACTCTGCTTCCTGAGCGAGATTTTGCTTGGGAGTTTTGTGAACCTCTTTTTCTTGCTTTGTGTAACATAAAGGTGATGATACATGGTTCTAGTATGCTTATGAAATTCATTCACACCTTCCTACAGTCAGTATGGCAAGCTGATGTAGTGGTCTACGATGATTTTTATATTATCACATTTTCAAGAGCACGGCTTTTTTTAAAAAAGGGCAACATTGACCCTACCTGATTCTATCTTCCTTTGTATTAATTTAAGAGTATTTTTGCCAGTAGTTGTGAAATAGTATTACTTAAAAGAATGCGTATATTGTTCCAGTCATTTCACTTTCTCTTTGTCATTTGTTTCTCATTGCTCACCATAATTGATCAGCTAGACTGATTAAATGGAATTAGAGATTCATAAATAGTTACTGTCTCCAAATGCTGTCTGGTGCAATAAAGATTAAAGACATGAGCTTTAAAACCTGCCAGTTGACTCAATTTAAGGGGTGTGACAAGTGCTCATACAGAACAGAGAGATCTTGGTCTTTTGCCAAACACACCTGGGGTCAAACCCATAATTTTGCAAATTAATTTACTTCCTAGATATTTTTTGTTTTAGTTTTTTTTTTTTAGTCTCAGTGCAATTGTTGAAGTAAATTGTTGTAGCTTAATTGGATGTGTCTGATGTGCTTGACAAGACATTCAACCTAGCAAATCCTAATGACCCTCTGTAATTGCTGCCGTTATTTTAAGACTTGGTGTTAATTCTAATTTTCCTTGGCATGTAAAGAAACACTCAATAAATTTCTTTATATTTTCTAGGGAGTACTTGAAATCTGTCAAGTAACGTGTGTAAGGGAACTCTCATCCTCTGGCTGCTTACCTTTTAGGAGCAGGTTAGCATTAAAAAAGTAATTCCCAGTATGTCGGGGTTTAGATGTACAGTGTTAGACAACCTAGAGGAATACTATGTAAAAGATTGCAGTTAATTTTTTTTCTTCTGAAAAAACCCATCTTTTAAATCTGTCAGATGAGGTGCCCTCAGTCATTAAACACATTTGAGAATACTCAACTTTTCTTTTTTATTACTGTAAGAGTAAAATGTCAAATTATTTTGTCAAGCATCTAAACATCTATCTGATTTATGAAATATCACTAAAACACCTCTGTTTTCAAGAAACAATCATCTTCTTGGTATTGTTAGTTTTTTTTGGTAAATTAGCTAATTGCTGCGGTGCGTTCTGTGGGGGCACCGGGCGTCTGTCCGTGGTTTCCGGGGCTGTCCGGGCTGCTCCAAAGCACGGGAGGGCTGACGAAGTTCCTGTATGGGTTCACCCACCCCACCTATGTTCCAGGCGTGCTGAAGAAGGAGAGACAAGCGGAGGGGCTTCCCAGATGGTTTATTCGGCACCGGGGTCGTGCGGGGGAAGCACCGGCACGGGGGGTTACAGTTACATAAATACAGACACAAGGGGGCGGGGGAAGGGTACAACATCCAATAGGGGAGCACTGCGGGGTTTGAATTTGGCAGGCTTTGTGTAGGATTACACAATACAGAGCCCTCCGTGGGGTGGAGAACCAATACCGAGGGAGGGGGAGGGGACATAGCAGAGCCTGGCCATGAGATAGACCGAAACTGGCCAGAGCACACCAGAACAGCTAATTAGGTATTTATTTTCTTATTTAAAAATAGTCTTAATACCTTTATGTTTTATACTGGCCTTTTGGTTTTTCTGTATTAGCACACAGCTACTGCATGACCTTTTCAAGTATACAGCCTTAAAAAATTAGACTCATACTTGATCCAAAATAAGTAAGAAGGACAGGAAGAGATAGACGGTAATTAAATTCTTGTTTTATTATTTTGCCCTTGTTATCAATAGTGTCAATAAAAGCAAAGCAGGAGACTTCAGAATAGGTACTATTTAGAATAATTTCTTTTTCAGTTTTTCCTTTTTGTCTGTTCATCTCTGAAGTGTCACTGTGAAGTAACTATATTGACTATATAGAAAAATTTTTAGGCCACCAAATATGTCTTTTCTAGCTGAAGCATGTAATGTATATGAAGTCAATAAAATAGGCATATTAAAACTCTTGGAAATGTGTTAAATAGTCTACAACTTTAGCTCTCAATAACCTATTGATTTGTTTTAAGCCATAAACATTAATGTTCTTTAGTTCTGCATTGCAATTTTTCTCTTTCGAGTTTCCACACAGTGACAAACATGAAGACTCTGCAGAAGTGTTTAAACTGTTTTAAACAAAAGGATTCTTTCTGCCTTTTCACAGTTATATGTACTTATCCTAAATTTATTCTCAGCAATCTCTTGCACTGCCATCATGTGTTGTAATAAGATCATAAAGGTTTTTAAATACAAATTAAATTCCAGGATTTAATCAAATATGTTTAAACGTGTGGAGTCTCCAAGGTGTATTTTGCAGGATTATAGGTGGATAGAAAATTAAGTAGGTTAAAATTGGTTGCATGGTTGGGCTTGAAGGGTTGTGCTAAATGGATTGGGCTCAAGCTGTCGCTGAAAGTGCAATATCACAGGGGCTTATCCTGCAACCTGTAGTTTTTAACATTTAATCAATGACCCAAAAAGAGATGATGGTGCATGCTCTCATCAGAGCATCGTTTGGTTTTATTCTTTAGCTGAAAACAAGCTCCTGTGTCATTCTATAGACTGACTGAATAGACTGTCACGACAGTGACAATTCTGTTGATCAAAGCTAACATCTTTTAAGACCTTGAATAATATTTTTAAAAGCCCCATTCCTGTGTCTCTTATAAAATATTTTGAATAATAAGTTGTAGAGTTTATAATGCTGCTGAAATTACATTGTGCATTATACTGGCTGAATCTTTATATACTGTTTTCTCAAGTTTTAGCAGAATTTGCCATATGGTTTGTAGAGATATATATGAAAACTTTCATCTGTGTTTATGTTTTAATTACAGGTGCTGTTCTTATGTGGGTCGAAGGGGAAATGGTCCTCAGGCTATATCTATTGGCAAGAACTGTGATAAATTTGGCATAGTTGTCCATGAGTTGGGACATGTGATAGGTTTTTGGCATGAACATACACGACCAGACCGTGATGACCATGTTAGCATCATTAGAGAAAACATCCAACCTGGTGAGATATTCTAACAAGTTTTTTGGAGAAAAAATCATGTGTTTGTTTTTGGTTTCCTTCGTCTGCGCAACTCTATAGGAACTGAATGCTGAATAGCAGAAATAGCATTTATGCCTGCTATTCCTCTTACCTGGACTGATCTCGAATTGATTTTCAAATAAAGTACTGAAATTATAATATAATATTTTCCAAAGGTCTGGCCAAGTAGCAAGCCATTAAGAGAAGGCTGGAAAGAGCAAAATAACAATAATGCTCAAAAACCGTGAAAGAAGCCACTGCTCTTAAGGTCCTTTAAAAGTCATGTTTCTGTGCCTGAGGAAGGGCATGTCTCTTGTAGGCTTTACTGAATGATAAGCAGAAATATGTCAGTAGCTTTTAGCTGCCCAAGAGGCTTAGAGCTAGGAGGTAAGGTGAAGGACTTTGAATCTCTGACAAATGTTGCCCTGAGTTTGCAGTGTTTCAGTGTTTTTCTTTCTGTAACATTTTTCTCAGACCTTTTCTGTAAACATGGCCATGGTTCTCTTAGTAATTATCTATGCTTTCCTACACTGTATCTATGTTTATGAATTTCAGTACACTGGGTGGAGAAATATGATTGACAAATACTTTGACCAGTGGATTATGAAGGTGTTGATTTCTACCTCCAATCCACGGTGATTTGTGAAAACATATAAATAAAAGCAGAGGGTCCCACCCTCTCTCTCTTTCTGCCCTCTCGGTCTGCTGTCTCGGTGTGGTCTGTTATTCGGCTCCCTTTGGGGCTCTCAGCCTAGTAGGCCGGCCTCATGCAGGGCTGCAGACAAAGACAGGTACAGGTCCTGCCATTTGCACATTATTTACCTCACTCTCCACAGAACACACCGCTTTAGTCAGTGACCTTGGTGTTGTTGAGATAAAACATCTGAGGAACTTGAGAACTTTAAACTGTGACTGACAGCTCTTTGCCACGCTAGCTGTTGTGCCCCTGCTTGTGTTGGGTGTGTTTCATTCGCAATATTCCTAAATGTGTATGGTCTTAGCAACACACTGATTTTGACTTACAGGAATTCTATGCCCAAAAAGGGTTAAACCAGAAATTGCCCAATGATAGCTTGGAGTATTTGTCTGTTTCTTTAGGAAATATTTTAAAATACATTTGAGATACAATGAATATTTCCCACTTCATATAGGACTTGCAAAGAGACTGGCAGCTTATAAACACTCCCTTAAGTCTCGAAAGTCCTGGAAGGGCATGCATGTTTGGGCCTTCTTTCTGCTCTCTCTGTGTTATTGACCTGTGCAGATGCCATAAGAGCTCTTCCCCTTCTCTTTTACTATGATGAGAAAATCAGCTGGAGTGCCATCCTCAGCTACCTGCTCCCCCTTTCAGTTGTCTCTGTGATTTCTGACTGGAACCACTTCTTGTGGTGTGGCATGAGCTCAAGGATCACTGAATGGGATCAGGAAGTCATGTCCACTAAGACATTTGGGTTTTGTTATATTACACAACTTATGTTGGTTAAAATGTTAATGTCACTGCCGGGTTTTTTTTTTGTAAGACTCTAGTGGGAATATGAAGTGGAGTAAGGGGTGCTTTATATTGCCAATATACTGCTAAGGTCAAAGAACTTTGGGTATGGAATTATGAACTAAGTATAATTCTTTTTCTCCCTTTCTGCTATTGTTAATTTGCAGCAGCTGGATCTTGAAAATCGGACTTTGTAGTTTCAGCATTAGATGGAGTCTCAGAGAGCAGCCTTTGCTGAAGCAAAGTATCCAGTAGTTTAGCGCTACATTTAGTATCCAGTTAGACTCTTAGTATCCAGTCTGATGAGGGAGGAGGGTTCTTCTGGAGTCTTTGCTGTCAAAATGATTTCTTTTTGGAATTAAGAATCAAACCAGAAATTCGTATGGACTTTACATGAAGCACATCATGGTATGTGGGGCCTTTATGTGTTAGTTGAATGAGACTAATCTTTCTAAATCCAGATATAGAAATTTGATGTGTGTTTCAGTTAAGAAACTCAGTTAAGAGCACATCATAAAGTCAAACCACTTTCTCCCAAATGGCAAAGATTTATGAATGTCAGTGAGTAATTAGGTTAGGATCTTTGTTGGTTTGCTTTTCCTGTTTGGTTTTTATCTTTACAGAAAAAGATATTAAAGAATCTATAATTATCAATCATTTGTAGGTCAGGAATATAACTTTTTGAAGATGGAGCCTGGAGAGGTGAATTCCCTTGGGGAGCCATATGACTTTGACAGCATTATGCACTATGCCAGGAACACCTTCTCAAGGTTGGAGTCTCAGGTTATACCTTTTGACTTTTAATTCTATTCCTGTCTGTGAATGTTAAGAACTATGCTTTTTGAAGTATTTTGAAATCCCTTAACATGTCCCTTGTGACATAGTGTTCTTACATCAGTCAAAGCACAGCTTGTTTATTTTAAGTCAAAATAATTTAATTATATTTTAAAATGCATTTCTTTTCTGTTCAGTTTCAAAGCAGCCTTTTGATCTTGCTTCAGTTCTTTAGATTTTCAGACAAGATAATCTGGAAACATCATTTTATATGATACTCACTTTCCTTTTCTCTTCATAAAAGTTTGAATTCTAGAAAAATCAAATGAGGGAAATGACTAGGGAATGTTATGTGTAACATGATCTGTTTTCTAAAAGAGAAATCTCCTTTGATGCATAATGTTCTATAACTATGGGTTATGCAGGTAGAACGCAGGTTATTTG
Organism: Pomatostomus ruficeps; assembly: GCA_013400735.1. Lineage (NCBI taxonomy): Eukaryota > Metazoa > Chordata > Aves > Passeriformes > Timaliidae > Pomatostomus > Pomatostomus ruficeps. The sequence continues at coordinate 127,703 of VYZT01037138.1, forward strand.
GACATCTACCCCAAAAGCCACAACCTTTGCTAAGGATGGCAGCCAACCATTTATAACAGAGGCTGCAGCCTCCTCTTTGTTGTTTGTGCAGATTGTTGCTGTCATCAAAACCTTACAATAAGGAGTTCTGCTTGTTTTGCTCTGTCCTGTTGCAGACTGATCCATTCTCAGCTCCTCAGTAACTCACTGGGGCTCTCTAAAAGGATGCAGGGTTGTGGGGAGCTGTACAATGAGCTGGTCCCATAGGTCAGGCCTGCTCTGGAGAATAAGTGAAGAAGGAGGCTTTCACCCAGTCTCCTATTATATTTCATACTAAGTTACAGTTCAGCCAATTATTCTCTAAAAATACCAGAGTAATATAAAATTAAAAGAAACCTCCAAAAACACCCAACAAAAAGTGTTTGAAAAGTTATGTGCTTGTGTGGTTTTTTTTTTTAATTTTTCCAATTCATGCATTTTAAATAAAAAATGCCAGACAGTCTGGCACTTTGAAATAAGCTGAGGGCCACTAAAACCTCACCAGCCTTTGCAAATTTGTTTGTCTTGTTCTCCCAATATAAATTTTATTATTAAAAAAAATCCAAGCAAAGGCTGTATTACTCAGCATACACATAATTCACCCCTGGAAGACCATGGGAATGAGCCACATGAGGTAGCTATTTGCCACATTGCTTAATCCAGTTACATATACCATTACCTTAAGGAAGAGATTATAAGAACCTATACAAAACAGAGTTATTGAACAAGACAGAACCACCCCCCGCCCCCCTAAGTCCTAGGGCAATGACAACATCAAGGTAATTTGATTTGTTGGCCCTGATCTCACCACTTTCCAAGCTGGCAAAAACTGATAGTGCCATGAGTGGGCATGCCCTGCCCCAAGGCACAAGAGGCTGTTACTTCATACTATCTAAAAACAGCCAGCAAACCCCTGAGGTCAGGTATTGATTTGCACTAATTCATCTTGCAAACATGAGTCATGCACGGTGTGGCATATTGCCAGCTGTTTGTTAGGCTTTGCTCACCAAGAGAAGTAGCAGAAATCACAAAACACCATAAAGTTCTAGTCATACACAGTGGTTTTGTTCATGCTGTATTAAAACTTACAGTATGTTCCCTTATTAAAGTGCTAAGGCATTTAAGAGAGGATTGTTTTTGCAGTTTTTCAGAGTATGAACAGCATCAGTTTCAGGTTGTACTGAAATTCAGTGGAAAATAGAGTTCTAATTTATAGATGTAAACACTTTCTAACGAATAACGTGCCTTAATTCTAGAAACTGATTAATGCCATATGTAGTTTATTTCACTGTTTAGAGTAACATCCTGAGATGATTCTTTATTTGCAAAATTTCTAGTGATGCCTTGAAAAAATCTAACTGGATAAAGAGAGCAGTATGTATGTGCAATACTCAAAAGGTTCATTTATTATAATTTAAAAACCAATATATCTTTATAAATGGTATTTCTAACTACCATTCACTTTTTGACCTATGTTATGTCTGAAAGTACTGGTTTTACTTTTCAATAAAAGCCCTACAGGTGTACAAGAGACTATAAAAAAAAATTAAAGAAAAAGAGACTATAGAAACATATTCTTCTGTTAACTTCCATTTTATGGAATTTGAGGGCTTTTAAATTCTGTAATGTGATAATAGAATGTAGTTTTGTACCTTACTTTTTTAAAGTTTGAGAATACCAAAATATTTTAGATCATATTTAAAATCTGAGAAATTTTGAATAAAATGCACATTTGGAACAAGTGTACTTCTCTATGATGTCATTTAAGGTTAATGTCATTAAAATCACATATGGTAAGTTGATCTATTTTATTGTGAAGCAAGTAAGGGCTGGCAAGTAAGCATTTCTGTTTCAAAAGCAGCAGCAGCTAGAATGGAGTTAGATGTCCTAGAACACTTGAGAGAATCACAATTGGCAAATGTGTTTGACTTTACCTGCTTTTACATGCAAATCAGACTTTAGGACTTCTCATAAAAACTTTATTAGAATTAGGAACTTTGTCATTAAGAATTTTGTGATGGAGATTAATTTATGTATTTTTATGCAATATTATGATTTTTTTCAATATAGCAATAGTTTAACAGCAGTGTCTTTTCCCTGTGTAGTCTTAATAGTAGTCTTAATAGAAGTAAGAGATCTTCTTGTCTAGCAGAAATATAAAAGCTGATATATTGATGTATTGAGAGAAGGTTCTTTTTTGGTAACTTTGCATAAAATTTGCCAACCTGAGGAATTTTATGGCATGTTGTCTGTATTTAAAGTTCTGTATTTTACCCTCTTATTTACGCCAAATGTAAAAAACAGATTTACAAAACAGATATACATTAATGGAACTCAGACAGTTTTATGACAGAAACCTGACAGGGGGTTTTGGGGTCTATTTTTATTTTTATTTTTTTTAGGGGCATGTTTCTGGATACCATTCTCCCTTCCCGTGATGACAATGGTATACGACCTGCCATTGGCCAGCGTACCCGTCTAAGTAAAGGAGATATTGCACAGGCAAGAAAGCTGTATAGATGTCCAGGTATTGCACTGCAAACAAACAAAACCCACATACTAGCAACTGTTTGATGTGTTGTTCAGGAGGAATGAAAAACTTTTTGAGTCAGCTGTTCAGTGGTCTGTTTATGTGCCGGCAACTGACACAGGCTGCTTGAGAATTGAATCATAAAAAAAAAAAATCTTACAGATAAGGTCACTGGAATGCAAAACACCTAAGGACAGATAAACTGAATGAAACAGTGTGACATTTCAATCTGTTTTCCTTAGTTGTTCAACAACTAGAAAGAAAAGATGCTTAATATCACTTCTGGTTTGCATACTGAATTAAAGTTAAGTGCAGAAGCAGCAAAATTAATTATTGCACTCAGCTCTGAACCCATTATATTTTTTGAAAATTTGTCAATAAAACAAGCCAAGACAACTAAATTGTAGTTTTATGGATGAAATGGTTAGACCTTACTACAAAATTTCTACAGTTTTAAGAGATACATTTACTATTTGAATCTCTTCTGCCTAATTCTATCATCCTATAATTTGAATGCATATTAATTTTTTATTTCAAAATAGTGTGGTAGAGTTGCTGTCTGTCTCAGAGACATCGGTGGCAAGCCTGGAGTAACCCAGAGTCAACCCTGTGGTTCATGGTGTTCTCTGGTGCTCTTTCTTCTCCAAGTGCTGCCAGAATGTTGGTAATCTCAAAGAAGGAGGTTGCAGTTTCCTTGCTCTAGTTATGGCTGATACCACCGTTAACCTTTGGTGTGAACCAAAGAAGTTCAGAAGTGCCATCTCTCAGTCAGACTTTACCAGCAGAATCCTTGTGGGAGGCTAGGCATCCCAGCTCTGTGCCACATCCCACCAAACAGGTTTACAGCCTCACTGCTACTCATGGGGATTAATGACAACTGTTTTAATTTAGATACATTGCTACTTTTAACCAACTGATCAGTCCTTTAGAAGGACTAAAGGAAGGGATCAAAATTAAAGTAATGGAGTTGCTTCAAATTTGTACCAGCAGCAATGGGATCTACTGAAGATCTGGGGATTGTGATGTGCATTTGATGTACACTGTACAGCTGAAATACACTTTTCATTTGTGCTGTAAGTACGCTGAATCACAGTCTTGTATATGCTGAGAACATGCACAGAGCTTGTGGGCCTGCTAGAGCAGAAATCACTTTAACACCTTTTCTTTAACAACTGTTCCTTTGGGAGCAATTTTTCCTTTTGGTACAGAAAGTACTTTAATAATGACACTCTTGGCAGCATTATTTCTAATAAAAGTATACAGAGAGCAACAATTGCATAAACACAAAGAATACATTTATATTTTGATAAAAGACAAATTTTGGAGGAAAAAAGTAGTCTATAAAGGTAAAGCCACTGTGCAAGTAGGTTGTGTCTTATGATCATATTGACTTAAGAAAGAAAAAAAGGAAAGAAATTATAAACTAGGTTGTTAAGTGTGTATACTCTAATAGGCACTTTCAGCCAACTGTAAAAGCTGCAATGTACTTTTCAAGCTAATGTTCAAAGAGTTATTTGGAGAAAATACCCTTTTCATATATGTCATGAAAACATGTACTGAGAGTTATAATTTCTTTCAGTGTTGTGAAAGTCTTGTTGAAAGTTAGTGTCACAGTATTGTAAAACCACTGTGGTTGTTCAGCAGCAGTGTGCACTTGAAAAGTAAGACTTTTTTTTCAGCACCGGTGAACACGGGTCACATGGATAATAAAAATGAATGGCGGTTGAAGGATCATGCTCTTTTTCTGGCACCTAGCTTTGCAAACTTTGGGATAAACCACATTGGCTTTCCAGCCTTACTTAGATGAGCCATGCCGTAAAAGTGAGTTTTAAGAGAGAGGAAAAAGGCAGAACATTTTTCTACAAATGTTGAATAGCATACTATTTAAAATGCTATTTATTTCAGTTAGTATTTTTAATAGCTGCATAGCTGAATAACACAACCCAGACTGAAGCATCCAATAAAGAAAGTAAATCTCTCAAAGTTGCACAGTACTTTTGTTCTAACAAATTTTCCAGCAAATACTGAAACTGAAAATTCAGACAGACATAAAGCTTTTTGTTTTATGTAAAGAATCATGTGATTATTGTAGTATATAGCAATAAAATCCCTGATACTGTGTTGATTTTGGAGTTCTATTTCCTATTTCAGACAAAAGATATTAATCATGATGCCTGCTTATGATAAAACAGCAGTGAATATTTCAATCCTTAATAATATCACATTGTTTCATGTGTTCATTTGTGCTGCCTTAAATGCGATACAATGAAAATACAGAGAAGAATAACTTAATCAATATTTTCCAGAGACCCACACTTCTATGATAAAGGATTTTATGGTATTGTGCATGTTTGGAGTTCTAGTTATTTCTGCAAACAGTTGCTGATCCAAGTCTTTTTCAACATGAAGTTGAGCTCAGGGCTGCTGGATAATACAGGTGGTCCTCATAGCAGGGAGGCAGCTGAACCTTCCAGGGTGTTTTAGCTAGTCAGGATATTCAGGGTCATTATCCAGGAAGGGGCTTAATGACCAAGAAACAGTTTTGAGGCTGGTGAGGCCACGGAGTGAGATTTGATAACCTGCCTTTCAGAAGCAGGGTAAGTGCCAGGTCTCTAAAATGTAGCAACAGCGTTTTTGGTTTGTTTTTAATTTTTCCTTAGGATTTTTGTAAAAGGAAAATGATAGGGATCTGTTACATGTTAAGCCCGAATTAT
>VYZT01037141.1:0-23180 GCA_013400735.1 Pomatostomus ruficeps
GCAGTGCAGGGACATCCACACCCTTGGTCACTGATGAAATCACCCCATCCCAGAAGGTCCCTGGGTTGGTCAGACAGGACTGGTGCTTGGTGAAGCGGTGCTGGCTGTCTCAAATCACCTCCCTGTGCCCCATGTGCCTCAGCACAGCTTCTAGGAGGATCTGTCCCCTGACGCTCCCAGCACAGAGGCGGGGGCGGGCGGGTGGAGGTCCCCGGGGGTNCGGGGCTGGCAGGTTGTAGTTCCCAGGGTCTTCCTTTCTACCCTTTCTAAAGATGGGTACCATGTTTCCCCTTTTCCAGTCGCGTGGGACTTCACCTGACCCTGTGACTTTCCAAATATCATGGAGAGTAGCTTGGCAGCTACATCTCTCTAATGTCCCCCAGGACACAGACTTATGTACATTCAGGATCCTCAGGTGCTCATGAACCTGATCTGTACTTACATTGGGAAGCACTTTGCTCCCCCAGTCCCCATCCTGCTGTCCATCCTCATGAAAGGTGTGGGAGCAGAGGGTGCCATTGAAGAATGAGGCAAAAAAGTTGTTGAGTACATCGTCCTTCTCCTCATCTGGAACTTTGAAGTTGAACTACCCCATTTTTCTCCTGTTTTTGCAGTACCTGTTTTGCTTAGTCACCCATTATCATGATTTTGCATGTTAGGAGCTGTGCTTATTGTAGAGTATAAATTCCAGATAACAGAAAATGTATTCCATTTCCTTATGAAGAGATTTTTGCCTTGAAATTTACTTAGGTATTACTGCATGCTGATACACATGAATTGGAAAGATTGATTTTTGATGGACAGCAGCACTTTTTATTGGTAGTAAACTCTATATGGAATTGAAAAAGAACAGTGGACTTCTGTTGTCTATCAGCAGCATGACAGTAATGTTAAAAAGCAATCTCTGTCAACAAATGATGCTGTAGGAAGGAAAATTTGTACTCAATAGGCTCCCTCATTACTGCAGCTTCTGGTAAAATAAACAAGAGAGCTTTGCTCGGAAAGCTTGAATTGCTCCTGAACTGAGACAGGAACTTGCAGCATAGAGGTGTGTTTGCCTCTGTGTTTGTGGCTGCCCTGAATACCAGCTTGGGAATTTGGCACTGGAATAACATCCATGCTCAGTATCTGCTGCCTGTGTTGCAGTAGCCTGGTTGGTTCCCAGCAGGTTCCACAGGCATCCTGATTTCTGACACTCCTTACCCTGTGCACAGCTCCCGTTGGGCCAAGTTCTCCACTGCAGTTTTTGGGATGACCCAGAAGCAAAGCCTGTGGAGATCTATGGAGCGATTGAAGCAGTCTCTAAAGGCAGAGTCCTTCCTGGGAATGTCCATGCTCCTGTGCACCAAATGAATGGTGCTTATTTCAGCAGTGTCAGCTGGGCCAAAGCCACTTGTTCGAGTTCTGGAATCCAGCAGAAGCTTTTGTGGTGAGTCAGGACAGATCTGGGTCTGTAGCAAGGTACTATTTCTCAATTAGAGGGTTGTACTGAGAGCTCAGTGTGATAGCCAGTGGATAGCATGGTAGGTCACCATTCAAAATACCGAAAGGGCCTCATTAATCTTAGCAATTTATGTATTAATGATGACTTGTGGGGGGTTTGGGAGGACTTTCACCCTGAATTCTCCTCCAGGAAGAATTATTTGATCTTGTGGATTAATGTAATCATTGACTTTAAATAGTATAATAGCCTAAGAACTCTTAGAAGCTGATTACAGGAAATTTTTCTATAGAGCTGGGGCTTCTCATTCGGAAGTAACATAGAAAGTGAGGTGGTGTTGGTCTATTGCTTTAGCTGAGAGTGAGCTGCTGCTTGAAGCAGCTCAAAGGTGAGGTGCTTTTACTAGAAGCAAAGAAGCTCTAATATTGTACAGAAATTCATGTAAGATCTCATCGAAGATATCGTATATAGTTCTGTCATGTTTGTTCCAGAAAGATGATTTCAAATGGAGAACATGTTCAGTGATGGCTGTGAGGGTGTGTGCAGGAATGCAGAATCTCTCTGATAAAAATGGATTAAAGAGAGTTGCTTTTTTTAGCGTAGCAGTATGAAGCTTATGAAGAGTTATTTGTACCATGTACAAATCCAGTGAGAGATAAACATCAAGGGAGAAGAAGAAAAGTGCAAAGGACACTGTAGTTACAAGAGCAAATGATACAAAATTTTGAAGAATAAAGCAGCTTGGAAGTAATAAGATTCCTGTGCGTTCAAGGTGTAATAATGCCAGAATTTTTTAATGACTGGTTCCATATGCAGTTATTTAATAGACAAATCTTAAAGAGGAAGAGCCTGGAGACCGCAAAGTGCAGAGATGGCTGCAAGGATTTGGTGGTTTCCTATGCTGCCACAGGTGTAGCTGTAGCAGCACTTCTGAGGAAAACTCGATGTGTTCTGCTTCCCTGTGAGTTGTCTGTGTGTGAATGAAGGGGGGGATCAGTGTTGGAAGTCTCCGGGGTGGTGCTGGAAGATGTTTCTGGCTAAGGTCTCAGTGCTTTGCCACACCTGTGTGCCCCTGGAAGGGGAGTGGGGCCCCAGGGGTGGTATCTGCTGCCATCTGGCACCTGGCAGCTTCTCCCAGGCCCCACCACGTCCTCTGGCAGCGTGGGGGAGCAAAGGCAGCTGTGGTGGTGTCCGGCTGCCTGGTGTCCTCGCCGGGTGGCAGGAGCTGGGCAGCTCTGGGCAGGGCAGTGCTCTGTCCCTGCTGATGGGCACCGGGACTGCATCCACCCTGGCACGGGTAAGAGCTCCATGGCTCTGTGGCATGTCACATTTTCTACCTGATGACAAATCAGGTGGCGGGGTGATTGATTGGCCAGACCAAGGCAGTGCCAAGTGTCTGTCAGGCCATGACCGTGATTCCAAAACACAGCAAAGAGTTTTTGACACTGATAAGTTATGATGTATTTACTAGGTCAAGGTCTTTCACTAAGGAGGAGGTGCAGAAGAAGTGCTTTTTAGGTAAGCCGTTCTATTTCAAGGTGTTTAAAGACATAATAAAGACATGGTTTGCATTTCAATGAAAAGGATCAAAAAGAGAAAAATCTCTGTGTGCGTTTAATACTTGGATTATTGAATAAGAAATCTAACCTAGCAGTTAATGCACTGAATCAGAAATGAGAGTGAAGCTATTTAGGGGAAGCAGTAAATGAAGAGATAAGAACACTAATATCTTATTTCAGGCAGGAGCTAGAAGTTTAGAGATACGGAGGTTTGGTTTCATGGCACAAATAGCTGTGGGGGTGACGGTGCACAAGGACATTTATAGCAGAGCTCTGGCTCTCTCCTCAGAGTGTGCTCCATGTGTTAACTTCGCTGTGATCAGCGTGATGGTAGTTGTGGTTGGAGATGCTGCTTTATTGTGCTGGTATCTTTCCTGTGTCTGTGGTACAGGAGCAGCACATGGATCTCAGTATCCAAGAAGATCAATGAAAAAGCAGGAAAAAAAAATACAAGAAAATGCTTATTGTATTCTTCCGTTGAAAGAAAGCTCTCAAGGAGGAAAGCCTCACTTATCTACTGATAAGGTCCAGCTTTTATACATAGCATCATCTGCAACAGCCTTGAAAGAGAGAAATGAGGACAAGTGGCCTGTATAACTGAGAAGAGCTTAAAAACCCAACCAAACAACCCCCCTACACCCTTCCTGTTTGTACCTGAAATACCAATGGATGGATTAAATTGATGCTTCTCCATGGAAAGGTTTATTTTAAACTATATCAAAAGAATCTAAAACCAAAATCAAAATTGGTGACCTGACCTGAATGAGGAAAAATTAAATGGATGTGAAAAAGGTTCCGGTCTCACCGGCACATATGCAAATGTTTAGAAATCTATACAGCTCAAGCCAGAGCAGTAAATAAAGATGAGCACCGCAGTCAGCTCTTGTATCATTTAAGCATCTGGTCTGCTACAGTCAATGCCAAATTTAGTTCATGTAAAATAGATGTAAATGAATGTCTGTTGCAAAAGAGACTATAAAGTGAATATCTGCTAAATGGCATGTTGCTGCGGCAGAGTGACAAGAAAAGAGATTTCAGAATTGTTGTGCAGAAATTCTAAAAGCCAGCAGTGTTTTCTGCAGCTGCAGTTGTGTTAACAAACAGGATTCCATCATCTTTTGGGGAAAAAATGTACTCAATGTTCAGAAAAATGTATTTTTGCTGTGTAAGAGACTGGATAAGCCGTATCTATTGGTATCATTCCAGTCACCCTTCTAAATACGTAACTAAAAGCACACAAAATCAGTGTATCTGTCTTAGAGAAATGTTTTCTGTTCTGCCTCACACAAGGTCATGGCAGCTCCACACGGCCCTGGGCAGGAGGGATGGGGGCGCTTGAGTGTGCAGTGCTCTCACGCAGAGGGGCAGGCAAGCAGCAGGAAAAGCAGAGCTGGGGCAGGAGTGCCAGGGAATTGGCGAGTACCTGCAAATACCATGGAAATCCTTTCCATCCTGTCCCCTCCCCTCCTCCCTCCTCACCACCGACCCTGCAGAGCAGTCACAAGTTTGGAACTGAGTCACACTTCCTCCCCACAGGTCCTTCTTGGAGCATGAGGAAAAGCCTAATTTAAGTTTCAGATGTGGACTTGAGAAGATGACAAGCGCCCCTTTTGCAGCGTTGCTGGGGGTAGTTTATGATGGGAACAGTTTTGACAGGTTAATTGTGTTTGTGTCATTGCAGCAATTACGAGTTCAGTGGTTTGTAATATTTATTAACCCTTGGAGCCTTCCTCTTGTGTCCAGGCAATGGGCTCGTTGGAAGTCGTGTGGGAAGCAGCAAATCCTGGGGATCACCTACACACTGAGAGTTTCTTGTAGGTGTCCATTTCTCAAAAGATTCTAGCCTAGCCAGGGTGAGACAAACCATGAAAGCAAAATGTGAAAGTTCTTCTGGCACCTGTTCCGTACGGGCACCTTGCAAAAGATGAGAGGGACTCAGTGATTATACCCTCCTTTATTCCACTTACATTCCGTGACAGTGAGATGGAGATTTATATCCATTTGACTGACTGTCCTTCTGTGTAATTTCTCTGCCACTTTGGTAAAGAAAATGTAGCTCCCTGAGAGACTTCAGAGAAGCAAATGAGAAGGACCCTTGGAAAAAAATCAATTTTTGAAGCCCCTTTTTAATAACCTTATTGATCGTCTCGGTCGATACTTTTGCTGGGGGGATGCTGCTTGTCCTGGGTGTTTTGGTGGTGGAGAGGAACTGAGGCATTTCATCAGTGCTCTGGCTGCTTCCCAGAGACTCCTCTCATTTTCAGAGCAGCTGGTAACCTCAGTGGAAACACCAATAAGATGATGTGTGCTAAATTTGTTGAAACTTCTTTAGTTAATGAATGTCTCGGAGATGCCCTTTCAGCCTCTTTTCAGCTCCTGCCTCTTCCAGGACTGGGATCACAGCTGCTGCCAGGCTTTTAGTTCCTTCTTCTGCTGAGGGTGATTGACTTGTTTGGGCAGCAGCCGTGTCCTGGAAGAAAGGAAACTCTGCCTTAAATGAGGAGAGCCTTAACTGTGGAAGTAAGGTCAGAGTGGAAGTAGCAGAAGAGGTTCTGAGCACAGATAGACCAGGCTGGTTAGAACTAGCTGAGCTGTGCTTTGTGACTGCTTTCCTGCTTTTAAAAGTTTACAGCAGCACACCAGCCTACATCCATACCACCTTGCTTTACTCTCACTGAGCATTTTGTCCAGTTTCACTAAAGTTCATCTTGCTGTAAGGGTTGAGGGTTTTGTTCGTTTCAGTGTGTTAGGGACTAAGAATTTGCTGCTGTTTAATCCCTCAGCTTAGTTCTTCTGAGGCTTATGGCTTTTCCTGCTAAGACAGTCCCTGAGCAGTCAGAGGTGTCCTCTTCTTCATGTGACTGTGTGTGCAAGGTGGCCCTGGGTGCTGGCAGGTGTCTGGTATGTGCTGTGGCAGGCAGGGCTAGCCCGGGTGGGACCTTAGAAGTCCTTAACAAGCAGAATTCTGTACAAGTCTTGTTTTCTCACTTGTAATAATTCTTGTCCAATGGATCAAGATTTTTTTTCCCCTCAATTCTTCTAGGAGAGAATGAGCTGGATTGTAGATTCCTGTAGATAATATTTAGCCTTTCTCCTTTCAACTTAAACACTTTGATGTTCATATCTCAATTCTGACTTAAATTAGACCTTACATGTTGTCCGTCAAGGATACATGTACTTGTCAAAGCTGCAGTAGGCTTTGGGGAAAAGCTGTGGTGCATATTAGAAATACATGATGTTAACTTTATGGCAGAGCTGTGCCACTCAAACTGCCACCCCTTACATCTGTGACCGTCATTAAATGTGCAAAAGGCCAAGCTGTAACTACACAGTGCTGTAACTGCGTTGGGGATGTGCCAGGGGTAGAAATGGGGAAGACAACAGCGTGTAATGGCCTTCTGGAGTTGAGAGCATTATGCCTTGGACTGATCTGCCAACTCAGATGCTTATTTGGGAGAGCAGACATTGGGGTTTCAGTCATTGTGATAGTATAAGGATTAAATGTTTCTAAAATCTGTTAGTTAAAGCAGGCCCGGAATCGGTTAGCTAGGATAGGCCTCAGAGATTGTTAGTTAGTGTAGGCCTTGGAAACGGGAGATGTGAATTTCTACTTGTGATTGCTTAGAACATATTATATTGTTTCTGTTAAACCATGCGAACCCCCACCTGTGTATCCACCTACAGAAACGCTCTGGGAACGAGGGGCTTGGAGCCACGCTTGGGTGAAAACAATCTTGGAAAGGGGGACGGGGAATCATACTCGGGTAAACATAATCTTGGGGGAGGTTTTTCCAATAGAACAATGTTAAGCTAATGATTAATGTATGATTAACCAACTGTCATGTAACGGAGAGGGTATAAAATGTGTTCACTCCGAATCCATGTTGAAGTCGGATTTGGGTCTGTAACCACCGATTTCCAGAGCTCTTCCAATAAAAGCACCACGTTATCATCCCGTGTGATAATGTGTTTCTACGCTAACAATTGGAGCTGATATGCTTGATTTTCACCAGAGCTGCAGAATGTTCTTTTTCAGTTACTTGCAGTGCCTTTGCACTCGTGGTTCTTGGAGTTCACATCCATGTGACATTTTTGCTACAAAAGAAGAGCTGTAGTCATTAGAGTGAATGATCAGTTTGAGTTAGAAGTAGTGGGACAGTATCTTTACTCTTAATTTTACAGGAGATGTCCTTTCACAATCTGTACAGTTAAACATCACAGTTCTTAAGCTGAATAAGGACCATGAGTTTATATTTGTTAAGGTCACCTTTTAGTCATCAGAATCTGTTTCCAGGCTCTTAATGTGCATCATGTGTGTAATGACAGTGACTTTGGTGCCTTTTCCGATGATAACAGCTTTTTCTTTCAATTTCTGTACAGTTTTAAGGGTTGCAAGCTAGTTCTTGTCTTTATGGGATTCTTCTGCCTTTTGAAGTCAGCAGGCACTTCTCTTTGATTTTTAAAATTTAAATATTAAAAGATGTGGCCAGGATTTCTGTTCAGCCAGCAGAATTCCCTTTCTCTGGCCATTGGTTGTCAATGAGATTTACAACATCTAGGGGTGCTGTCATTTTTCCTTGTGTTTTTTCAGTTTCTCACTTCTTCCACACTTTCAGCATATACCAACTGTTTTGTTTCGTTTACTTTCTTCTTCCTCTGCTCCTTTTTACTTTCTTTGTGTTCCTTCCTGGAACTTTTGGAAGAGAAGAACACAATGCATCTGTCCCTTCTCTCACACGGAGTTTGAGCGAAGCTCTGAGTTTCCTGCTGGTGATTGTCCCTCCTCTTGCAGCCCAGCTGGCATTCCTTCTCTGCAGAAATAGATCAAGGGATGGTGTTCAGAGGCCCCTTGACACTTGTCCTGTGGATCTGGGGTGCTTTATCCTCTCTCATCTCGTTCAGTGTGCGCTTACCAAGCAGCGCTCTCTTCAGCCCCATCTCTTGCCACACCTCCCAGTGGTGAGGGCCCCTTTTCAGCAGTGCAGAAGAAAGGTGGAATCAGTGCCTTGCTGCCAGCCAAGGACTTCCACAATCCATTTATGCAGAGGAGAATCCTTCTAATGAGGATTGATTTCCTTCTGTTCATTTAGATGTGTTCTTGCTTTTGTGGGTAGTAACTCCCTATCTGCAAGGTAAGCTGGCAGATTTTGTATTGGAGATAAAGGCTTGGATTGAATTTGCAGCTCACATGCTCTCGTGATATTGTAATTACTTAGCTGCAGTTATGGTTTTAATATGAATTGGCAGCAGCTTTCACAGACAGGCTGAATTTCATAGAAACATAACTTAAAATGCACGGAATGAGAAAAATGCGTCTCTTGAAAGGCTCCTGCTGAGCTGATAACAGTCTACAGGAAGACATCTATTTAAACAGAAATAAAGAAATATCAGAAATAGCCTTAGGTTGTTCAGATCGTATTTTCAGCTTTATTAAGCTATTTTCAGCTTTATTAATGCTGTGTTTAATTTTTCCAGCGTTTCCAGCCCCCTTAATTTAGTTGGCACTGCATTTGGATCAATTAGTACCCTTGATAACGCGCTATTTGCCTCTGCTTATTTAAAACAAGTGAGACATCAGGATGGATTTTCTGTGTATTAAAGAAACTGGAGTTCCTCCAAAGACTCTGATTGTTCCAAATGGCAAATCTCAGAGGCTGGCCAAGTGAAAACAACAATTCTGGGTTGCGTAGCTGTCCTGTGGACTTATTTTCTCACCCCAGACACTTCTCAAACCAAGTCTTCTGCTGACATCTCGGCTTCAGGATTTCTTGCCGTCAATATGGTTTTTTGGTGGTAGTGTTTTTTGGGGGCTTTTTAGGGACATATTTGCTATAAAAAGCAAATGTAAAACATGTATTGCAACTTTGAACATTTATTGAACTTTATTGCAACACTCTTCTGATACAACTGGGTGTATTTAGTATTGTTTTAGGTCACGTTATCAACTGTTCCTGCCCTCTGCTCAGAAGTATTGGCAGCATCAAATTGTAGTTATTCATGTAAAGCGATGCTCCCTACAGGCTTCTTTAGCACATACAAGTTACCGAAGCACCGAGGTTCAATGTATGATTTTTATATGCTAGAGAATAGATTAAGGTGTTTCAACTTGGAGAAACTACCTGTGTTTCTCTTTTTATTAAAATTATTTGTGGGGCTGTTACGTTTCGTGATTTCCCTGTGAGGTTTTGCTTTTTCATGAGTGAACAGTGTCATTTTGGCTCAATGTTTGGACTGTTTATTGTTCCCAGGGGATACCCTGTTTATTTGTCTTGCTTCTGGTCTGTCACAACATTTTTAGTTTGACTGAGATTTCTTGCAAGTTTGCACATGGCAAATCTTGTAATCTCATTTGCTTCACCAAACTCCATACACAGCTCTGAGAAACATTCCCATTCCACTGAAGTTCCTCCTCAGTGGCACAACAGAGGTAAAGTCACTGTAAAAGTTGTATTGTGATGCTGGATTTGTTGATTTATTCAATAATAACAAAGTACAGTAGGTGAATGACCTAGGCTGAATTCCCTTGAGTATCTGACTGATACAGAAGTATCTTATTTGTTTATGTGTCTTTCGGAAACAACAAAAATCAGTTCTTTCTTAAGTATCTTCACTCAGCTTCTTAATGTCTTAAATGTGTATTTAAATACCCTGATACTGGTCAGTTGAGTAAATGGGGTTGTGGACCCTGAAAAAGCAGAGCCTTTTCATGGAAATAGCAAAATGCCAGCGTTATTTGTTTCTGTAAGAAATGCACTGTCTTTATCTTGCCCTATAGCTTTTGATGTTCTGCCAGCCCCCTGGAGCTTGAGAATTACTGTGCTGGCTAATGTGCCATACAGACCACAATTGAAAGGTTTATTTGAGGTGGATGTAAGAGTCTGTGGCAGTACACTACGGGCAGGGCACTCTGAGGGATCTTGCCCTGCTGCTGACTCGATTTTGTGGTTAAATAGACGACTTCAGACCCTGGATTACCTGTCAGGTAATCAAAGTCCAAGCCTGTCAGGCTGTGCACTCCTGCACAGCAGATTTCTTCTGTACAGGTTTGGTGCTGCTGCCCGTTGCTTTCTTTAAGCCCATTTGGTGGCTGTACAATTATCAGATTTCTGGTCTGATAACGAAATGTCAGCTTCTCAAATGTTGGCATGTCAGCTGCAGTGCACAAGAGTGATAGTAATTTTAACTAGAAGCTTGCTTTCTGTCTGGTATATGTTTTTATTTCAAGTTTTCTGTTTATACAGCAACAGGACATCACTATTCCAGCGCTATCCAGCAGCAGTAGTTTTCTTTGCTATTAATGACAGATTATGTACACGGGAAGAGATTCATTTTCTTTTTGCTATGCACCATTATTCATAGTGTAGAACACACCTGGTAGTTTTACTGAGATTTTTTGGGGAAGAAAAAGGAAACAGCAACAACCTGACAGTAGTGTGCATAAAGTGTCACAGAGCTGTTCAGAGAGCATCTTTTCCCCAGATTTTGACTTTATTTGTCAGTGTACTTCAGAAGTGACCACTTGAGTGCTGCTCAGTGAAACCATATACCTTTTTTAAAAGTATTTATATTTTAAAAAGATCTTGTTTAACTCAAAAAGTGTCTTTAAACAGAAATTACTTCTGTACGTAGTCACTTGTATGAGAAGACTTCAAGCTTAAGATTTCAGGACTTTTATTTTATTTTCACTGGGATGGAGAGGAAGATATTTCAAAAGTTCCTTTAGCCTGCTGGAATTTGTATTATGAAGCACTGCATTACTCAGGTGCTTGTGATGCTTTGTTTTTATTTTCTACCTGGTGTTTTTAGGCATGTTTTCAACTTCACACTTGTGTAATTGGAAATAGAGTCACAGAATGGACAGGATTGAAAGGGACCACAGTGGGTTGTCTGTTCCAGCCTCCCTGCTCAAGCAGGGTCACCCCAGAGCACACGGCACAGGACTGCATCCCAGTGGTTCTTGAATATCTCCAGTGAGGGAGACTCCACAACCTTTTGAACAATTGTTCCAACAGCTGGTTATCTGCATGGTAGAGAAGTTCTTCCTCGTGTTCAGGGAAATTCCGATGCATCAGTTCCTGCCCATTGCCTCTCGTGTCATTGCCTGGCACCGCTGAGCAGAGCCTGCCCCACCCTCTGGCACCTCCCTGCAGGCGCTGACAGACACTGACAGGGTCCCCTCTCCATCCTCTCTTCTGGGGGCTGAACAGGCCCAGCTCCCTCAGCCTTTGCCCCCAAGAGAGATGCTCCATCCCTTCCTTGTCTTTGTCACCCTCCCCTGGACCTGCTCCAGGAGCTCTGAGTCCCTCCTGTCCTGAGGAGCCCAGAGCTGGACACGGCACTCCGGGGGTGCCTCGACCTGCTGGCCGTGCTCTCCCTAATGCCCCCAGGACACCATTGGCCTCTTTGGCCACCAGGACACTCTGCTGGCTCCTGGACACTTTGTTTTCCATCGGGATGCTCAGGTGCTTCCCCACAGAGCTGCTTCAGCAGGTCAGATGAACATCTTCAAAATAAACACTGAGGTCATCAAAATAAGCAAAACTATTGTATTCATGTATCATTCTTGGCTTGAGCAATATGCTCTGGTGTTAAACAAACTGCCAGGTAGAATTATGCTTAGCATACGCTGATTTCCAGTAAGGCCCATGAAGCCCAGGTACTGCATGAGAGAATGTGCTACAGTGTATTATGTTTCTGATTATTTTATTGAATCGTGACGTGGCATTGCTTTATTTCTTATACCTGATGAGTGACATTTTAATAGGAACAAGGGTATCAAAATAACGTGCCATTGCATTGCAAAGTGCATTCTCATTTACCATAGTTTATACTCGATAGGCAAAATAAACATGGCCTGAAGTAGTTTCCTTTCTAGTCCAGATCCTGGTTGCTCATGGTGCTGAAATATTTGAGATGCCTTTGCATCAACATTTCAATCTAATAATTTTAATTTTGTCTTCAGATATTTTCTCTGTAGTTCTCTGTTTATGCTTGAAGTGTTTTAGTAAATTCTCACAGAAGTCACTCCTATGGTTTGTGATTTGTTTCAAGGAACACGCACCTTGTGGAGCTCATTTGCTTGTTCTTTTACGAGGGTACTTGCAGATTCAAAGAATATGTTTTTGGAAACTATTTTTAGAAGGTTTAGTGAAACATCTCACAGATCTAGTAAGCTGCATCGGAGGGCAGGACTGGGGGGGGTTAAAATTGTTCCTTTTTATGAAGTCAGGTGCTCATCATCTGCCAGAGCTGCTGTTACCAGGCTGCAGAACGTCTCAGTATGAGGATGTGGAGAACAGAAACATGCTCGTACAGAAGAGCAGTGGTTTTTAGAAACACCTCACTCTCCTTTATCAAAGCCAGTCACAGCAGGCAGCTGGAAAAAGCCACCAATCATGTGGATCTTAACCTTATTTCATATCACAGCTTACAAAGGGAAGAATTTCCACAATTCAGGTCATACAACTATCCCTTTGTCTCCGTCCAGATCTCTTCTTGATCCCTATTGTTTGCAGGATGTCTGCAGGATCTGTGCACTCGGGTGGTCCCCACAGTCGTTCTTCTCCACTGTGAAACATATGCACATGGTTTTCCTGAATTAATTAGGGAATATTGCAGTTATGATTCTACATCCTAAAATTTTTCAACGCAGAGCAAAATCTTAATTTTTTTGACAGGACGTGATTAAATGGGATGTTTAACCTAGATTTGGGAAGGGGGCTAACATCTGACAAGCCAAAGGCAGAATTTCATTTTGTGGAAAATTTCTTGATATTGTACTTTTAAAAACTCATTTATTTATTTTAGAAATTTCTTATCTATGAACAGTCTTGTCATTCCTGACGCATTTTAGAATGCATAGCTGGGACACTTTTTGTGCATAATCACAGAATGTATGTAAGGATATATATGGCGTGCGTGTGATCAAGTCTCTTAAGAGCAGTCAAAACTGAATTTGTTGTTATTGAGGGAAGCAGGATGTTAGGAGCAAGTCGAAGTGTGTGCCACAACAACAAAGACAAATGTCATAGCTTCGCTAGTTCCCCACACAGCATTTATGGATATGAAGCAGTTTAGTCATGATATCAGGGAACTGATACATCTGTTAAGAGAAATGCATTTTATGCACCATAAAATTAAATGTTGCATTGCCAAGAAATATAGGAAGTATTCCTGTAGTCTGTTTTTGCAAACTAAACGTTGTAACGTGATACCCTAAGAAGGTGGAACTGGAAATCTGTTTTGAAATCATATTCCATTAGGAACACACACTGTACTTTATGGAAGGATTACAGCTGTCTTTTATGGTGCTTTATTTTTTCTACACTGAGGCTAAGCTGTGTACCGTTAGCAGACTAATGCATAAGAAAGATATTTCAAATTTATGTTGAACTATATCATCCTAAATGAATCCAAAGTACTAAAAGAATCTATGCAGCATCTGTCCCACGGCGCTCCTGAAGCGCTGTTATCAGTCTGGGAGGCAAACAAACACTGTCTGGAGCGTTCTGCGTGTGTCGGGAAAGAATTTTTGGCCAGACACGCCAAGCTTTGAGTGCTGTGCTTCTGGAAAGCTCCAGCACCTCTGACAGAATCGTAAAATCATTAAGGTTGGAAAAGACCTGCAAGATCCTTGAGTCTGACTGTTACCCCAGCCCTGAGCATCCCATCGCTAACTCGTGTCCCCAGGTGCCACATCCACACACCCTTTAAACACCTCTGGGGACGGTGACTGCACCACTGCCCTGGGCAGCCTGCTTGATATTGCACTTTTAACACTCAAATGCTTGACAGCCCTTCCCATGAAGACATTCCTCCCAGTATATCCAAAGGCACACTCAAGCCAGTGGTAGGGATGTTTCATAAATTCAGTTTTTTGAAGTACAAGACATTGTGCTGGAGCCTATATGGCAAAATAGCGAGTGCACTGGTGCAGAATCATTGAAGTCAGATTGGTGGCCAAGGTGTCACTGCTCTGTAAAAACAACCAAGGAGCTGTATATCATTTTCCTCTTGGCTTGCCGTTCCCCGACATGTTATTACTCAGTTCTCTACAGAAAATGGAAATCGAGACAGGGAATAGGTGGCAAAAAATCACGTCAGCGTTGTGCATGTTTTCTAGGTGTCAGCTGAAATATTTGCGTGTTTACATGCGTATGCAAAGACACAATTCAGCAGTGTGGTCTCACAGGCAGTGACAGTGATGTACTCCTTGGAGTCCTGTAGCTCCAAGAATTTCGAGGGTAAATTCTTAGGCACTCTGTAAATTGGTATGGATTACTAATTGACACTAGCAGAGAGGGTGGCCCCTTGGGTTCCTAAAATGCTCTTGGCTCGTTCAAAGATTATACACACAAAGATTATATTTGCTTCTCTGCTCTTGCTTGTGAAATGCATTCTTTATTAAATTATATTTCTGTGGTTAACTCTGTTCGACAGAAGTGCCTGGCAGGTTCAGGCTCTTAATGCATCTTCCTCACTGGGGGGTTGTAAGGCTTAATTGTTCATAATGTATAAAAGCTTGAGATGAAAGGATTTCTTTAAAAGCAACGTATTATGATGATTATAAAGCTGACGGTGATGTGTATAACACCTGCTGTCACATCAGATCGAGCAAAAGCAATCTCTGCCTTTAGACTGATGTTTCTCTGGAACGGTGAGAACAATATCACTTTTCAGGGCTTCTTTTTTTCCCCATTGGAAAATCTGGTGTCTCTTTGAGAAGCCAAAATATTGTAGTTTATTCTCTTTTCTAATGGATAAAACTGATTTGGTAAGATTAGCTCAGGTAAATCCTGGTACTGAGATGAACATGTCTTTTGCCACTGGGAAAATGAAAATAATTGCCAAAAATGCAATTCTTATTTTTTTGAGAAGAATCTGCTATTGTGGTGATATTTTAGGTACTGAAAAGGTTTATAATAAAAAGTGCAGATAAGAACCGAGATTGATTGTCTCCAGTTAATAGTTATTTGTATTCTCTTTTTGATCCATCAACTGCAAAAGTCAGAAGAGGCGTAGGAGTGCAAAAGTTATGCGGTCCTACGTAGGAGAATTCATTTTTTGGTGTGGTATGTTTTAGCACAGTGCTCGAATCTCTCTTCCTCCACCTCTCCAACCCCTCTTCATTGTTTTCTTTGTTACTCATTTTTTCCCTTATATAAACTTGATCTGAATGAGACACAAAGCCCCGGGGCATTACTTATGGGATCCAGGGCTTTTCATCTCTTGATTGCCTTCTTGGCAGCATCTTTAGTGAATTCAGACCTTTATCTGTTAGAGACTGCAAGGTAAGGTGGATTCTGTAAATGGAGATTAACTCTGAATGCTGTTCCTTAATGGGGAAATGTCTGTATCTCACATGGCATCTCTCCTGATAAGGAGCGAGGGCTGGAGGGTGTTGTGGGGGAGCTCCGAAAGTTCCACCTGCTGAACTCCTTCCTGTTGTGTAAGCAGAGGACTCTGATCTCTGGAACTGACAATTCCCATCCTTCTGGTGTTGGTCAACAGAATGTGATCTGGTTTTGAAGAAAGGAGTTTTTATTTTGAGTGGAGTGACTTGGCAGACTGAGTGAGATTTAAAAGGTGATGAAAAAGCCCATTAGAAAATGTTTTCAGAGGTACCACTTCGGCTGTTACTTGCAGCATAATACTAAGACAGCGAGAGAGAACACCTGAATTTTAGTGTGCTTGTTTAAAAAGAAACAGCTCAAGGCCTCCTTATGTCTTTGGAAATTATTTGTCTTTACACGTGCCTGAGCCAGACTTTTTGAGCTCCCATTGCCCTTTTATTTCCCTTTTTCATCTTCTCCCTCCCAGGAACGTCACCTTCAGATAGTTAAATGCTATCAAAAATTCCTTGATTTGCTATTGCATATTTTGTGCAGCTATCAAAACAAGGGGGTTTTTTTCAGATTCAATTATGTTTGCAGTAAGGTACCAGCAACCTTTAAAAAATACTGCTGAATGTAAGACTTTAGAGGGTGTGATTGCACCCAAGCACCATCCTCGCTTCCAGCCATGACTGAAAATGCTTTCTTAAAGTTTCTCTGTGATGTCAAAAGATGGTGTTCCTCATACAGAGAATTGCTGTAATACAGTGTTTTATTAACATTGTAGGCATTTTTGTTACTGCTTGTTGAGCATTCTGGTGTTTCTCGTAACACAGTTATTTGAGGGTGCGTGGATAGATTTTTATTTAGAGGAAATCTCTCACCCTGAGACAGAATGTTTCTCAGTGGTAACCAGGCCTGTGTTTTCTTGGCGAGGGTGCCTGTCAGTGTCCCGGGGCGAGGCAAGAAGAGGACATTAAAAGTGTATTCCTGCTACACGAGGGGTAATCCAGCTGTTCTGCTGCTGAATGTGTCTGCAAAGTCTGCCTGAATGGATTGGAACACTGGGGTGAGGGATCTCTAAAATGCATGTTGCTGGAAAGCCATTTCTATGTTGTGGGAATATTCCATATACTGCACTGCGGCCAAGCAGGCCTCAGATTGCACGTGCTGTTACTGAATTCAGGTTTTTTCTGTGAATTCAATGAGATTTGAAGCAAGGTCTTCCTAAAGTTGTGATGAGGGATCAGGCAAGAGATGTTGTCCTGAGTTTTGCAGTTTTTCAGTGTTTCTCTTTGCTGTAGTACTTTCTCACTCATGCTGTTGTAAACATGGCCATGGTTTTGCTAACTGTCCTTGTTGTTCTCATTCCATTCTCCTGGGCGGAGAAATGTGATGGATTTGTCTTTGACCAGTGTGATTGAGAGGTGGTAATTTCTACCTCCAATCCACGGTGATTTCTAAGAACATATAAATAAAGTCAGAAGGTTCTGCCCTCTCTCTTTTTGCCCTCTCTCTTTGGCCTCTCATTTTGGCTCTCTCATTTGGCTCTCTCTTTTGGCTCTCCGTTTTTTGGCTCCTCGGCCTGGTCGGCTACGTGTGTTTGTGTCCGTGCAGTACAGTAAGACATCCACAAAGAGGAAATAGCTCTGTTGTGCCTCTGGAACGTGCTTCTTTATCCTTAGCTTAGGATTGATTAAGCATTACTGATTGCTAAAGAAACTGTGTTACGTTTGTGAATAGAAATTATTCTCTACCCACTTGTTAAAACAAATAGGGAGTGTAATAAGCACATTTACGTGATGCAAAGAAAAACTGCAGGAGTAAATTTCAGTTTGGTTCTGCAGTTTAAACTGTTGGCTTGAATTTTGAAAGATGGTGTTGGGTTAGTTTGTGGAGAAGGTATTCTGCCCTATTTTGTCATGCTTATTATTAGGTTCCTAGAGAGACAGCTGCAGTTGGCTCAAAATGGTGCACTAAAAATATTGAAGAGGCTAGCCTTGAGGAAGCAGAGCAGTAAAATGGCAACAAGAATATTCATTTAGCACAGAGTCATCTGGGGATGTGCGAGATGCTTTCCAAAGCGTCATATATCACAGGACAAATTTTATTATATTGCTTTTGTCTCTTACTGCTTCTATTGATCTTTTTCAAATATATTTTTCAAGATTGTCACATGTCTGTCCTCAGAGCCATAAAATAAGGCTGACACTAAAAAGGGTTTTGTATATGTCATTTTACCAAGAGGGCAGAAGGGGCAGATTCTGTCTATTCAATATGCTTTCTGAATTAATTTAATTAAATACAGCCTGTTTGTTCATTAGAAAAGATATTAGCTGAAAACGTATTAATCAGGGTGGGTAACTTACACATTCAAAAGTAAGCTCCATTATTGGGGTAGTACAAAGGAAATTATTAGTATTTATCACTGTGATTCATTGTACTAATTTTAAGGAGTTTAGGTTTCATTTTTCAAAATAATTCAGCATTTCCAGCCAAAGAGCACTTGAGCACACACAGAAAGCATCCAGATGAATGGCCTGCTGCTCGCCTACAAATGGCCACAGCTTGATTACATCTCAGTCAAGCAAAACACCAAGCAACAAGAGAATTTCGCCTCATGTAGCAGCAAAGAAAGGGCTCAGAGTTCAGAGCCTTCTGAGAGATATGCTCAGCCTTCCAATTTCACCTAAATCTTAATTTTGCAAGGGCTGTATGACAGAGCACTGGGAACTTGAAAAGATTCGCTGCTACATCAGCTGAAACAGGCTGGTGACAAACTCTAAAATGTGAGTTCACCACTTGGATAAATACTGTACAGCATGCAGATGGATACACAGACACACAATACTTGACATCATTTCTTCCTGATGTATTTGTTATTCTCTATAATCCTGCTAGGGACTTTCCTGTTTTGCCCTTTTTTCCATCTTTCACTGCGTGTTGCCTGCCAAATTTGAAGAAATTCCTTCATGCTTTTCTGAGCACTTTGAAAAGCCCTCCTCTCCTAACCTAAATTCTGAGTTTATTGATCTTTACTCAAACTTAGTTCTCGTACACTTACACATTTTGTACTGCCAGGATTTGGAATTTTCACTACACTAGGCAGCAATTATGCTAAGTATCTTTTGTATGTGAAATCTCTAGAAAAATCATTCAGGAATAATAACTTTACAATCAGCTGGTAGAAGACCTGAGATTTATAGGCTCTCCCCGAGCTGAACAACCCTCCCACATAGCACACGTAAAATGAGAAGCATAAATTGGGTTGGAAGCCCCTCACAGAAGTGGGAGCTGCCCCGCTGAGAGTCTGCCTTCCACTCTCAGGTGTGTTTGCATCCTGCCTGCCAGGCTGACCCACACTCCCCTTCTTGCTCCAATGTGTTGGAGGAAAATTTTCCAGGACAGTTCTTTTTCCTGAAGTTCATTCCTGCCAGATTTGTCCTTCTCTGGCTCCAGCCAGCTGTAAAAGCACTCCACAGTGGCATTTGACAGGCTGTGTGTGAAATCAGTCACACCCTGTGTCCGGAGGATGGAGCTCACTGATCCAAAAAGGGTTTTGTGCTTTTGTAGATGATAGCGTCACACTTGAGCACAGAGAGAAAGAGCAGAGCCTCTGCTGCTCCCTTACTTCAGTTGTGTGCCTTCTCTTCACCTTCCCAGCTGTCCTCTAAAGCCACCTGAGCGACTGGGGACAGCTGATTATTCTGGTATTTGGCTCACAAAGCTGGATGGTTACCAACTGCACCCCTGTGTCTACTTGGCTGAGTAAATCCAATCAGCTGATGAAATTGTGCTCCTTCCATCAATTGATTATCAAATTCCCTGTATGGTTACACTGGCCCATCTCTCTTCCAAAGCTGCATATTTTTGTTTACTCAGGCCGTCTGTGCCTGACCCCTTCCTTGCCTTGCCTGAATGTCCCTTTTTTCACTTCACAGGCGTTCACATATATCAAAAAATAATAAATACTGTTCATTTGGGAAGATGACCTTTGTATCTCTTCAGAGTCAAGTAACATTCCTTTAATGTTATACCTTGTATAAATACCTCGTGGGGTAATTACTTGGTTTTATTTATTTTCTTTTACTAAAATAATTTTCTATATTCAAGTATAAATGTTTTGTAGTGTCTACCACATTGAAAGTGAGATGTATTTGCTCGGCTGGAGGGTTCCATGCTGCAGTATCTGCTTTCCTGTGGTAGCCCACTGAGGTCGTGTCCTGTGCTGCCATGCAAAAACCAGAATAATGCAGCTTGTGCATGCCCAGGGCCACGGTGCTTTCGTGCTGCTCTTCGTGGAGCTCTGCAGTGAGACTCCTCTGCCCCTCCAACATCACCACAAAAGTGACCTATCAGCAAACTTATATTTTTGGCTCTTTCTGTTCTCTACGGATTCATCATCAAAGAGGATGTGCATCAAAAATAAAATTCCTCCTCTGCAGAGAAATTATGTCTATTTAGGAAAGGTCTTTATATAATAAAGGCTTTTATTTTGGAGGAAGAACTCTGTTGGCATTAGAGATCTGTTCACTTTGGCAGAAGCCTCCTGAAATCAATAGATTGTTTCTTTTACATACAGAATACTGAATGAGCCTCTAAACAATAGCAGTTTACTTGTGTAGACTTTACCCTAATGGCATCTTCACTTAATTTTCCTGATAAAACCTTTATGGTAAATTCAGTAACCTCCCTCCTTTTTGTCAAGGTTGCCAGCCTGCAAATAATTTCAGAGACAGGATCTTCTTATGGGAATGCATCAGCAATACTCAATCCAGCCCTGGTTTGTCTTTCTTGTGTTAGCTTTGAGTAGGAGGGAGTCTGCAATCAAGATTTATAACTGCTGGTTCTGTGATGCTGGTAATTCCATCACCACCAAATCGACTTTTGATTTTGAGGGGTCCAAACCACAGTGGGAATCTATATCCCAGAGCCCATTTGACATACAGCAAAGCCTAAGCCCCAAAGCAAGCAGCTTCAGGAGGGCGTGGAAACTCCAGTTGGTTTCCTGCTCAGTCACTGAGCTGCTCCCCGTTGGGTCCTCTTGTCCGTAAGGCAGAGGTACAGAGGGGATGTAAGGATTTTATTTAATTTCTTCTGCTAATGCTCTAAAGGAAAAATCTCATTATTGGAAATGAATTCATTTTGAGAAAATGTTCTGAGAGGCTTCAGCCAGAGGCAGGACTATTAGGGAAAAGAGTTCAAATAAGTGAAGTTTGGTAAAATTACTAGGAACTGAAACTGTATATTGAAATGTAATTGAAACCTATTATTAGAGGTATTGAGCATTTTTAACATTCAGAGTAGTGCCATCAGTACTGCGTATAGTACTGTGAGCTCTTTCTTTAGCAGTTGAGGACAGTAGCCTTTAGTCTGATTTTTTCACTGTGCTCTGAGATCCGTGGGTTTGATGTTCTGTTTCCTGCAAGCCTACAGTGCAGGAGTGAGAGGGTTTGTAGAAAAACCATCTGGGAAACAGCAGGAGAATGCTGGCACTCTTCCTTGGGGTTTTCTCCTCGTGCATAAAAATGTAAGAATGAACCACATCCCACAAATCCACTGAAGCCTGAGCGACGGAGACAAGCACGGTTAGCCTGTATCGCAGAGGATCTTCCAGCATCCACAGAAATTGAAAGGGGAGTTGAATTCCTCCCTCCTGCAGCCACTGCTCAGCTTCTTCCTCCTCTTCATCCTCCAACACCTGTATCCCAGGCTGGTGCCTGGGTGACTCCTGGGTACTACAGGGGCCTTGCTCACAGCAACCTGTAGTGCAGCAGTTCCTTAGGGTGTCCCTGAACAAATATTTTGGTTTTGGGGTTTTTTTTCCCCTGTAAGTTGTTAAGATGTGAGATATAAAGGATAGTAGCATTTCAAATCACTTGGCAAGTGAGTGCTAGCACGTTTGAATGGGCACATGGGAGGTGCAGCTGTAGGAAAGAGCAGAAGGACAGTGTTTTGGGAGGTGCAGCTATAGGAAGGAGTAAAAGGACAGAGTTTTGGGAGGTGTGNATAGGAAGAAGAAGGACAGAGTTTTGCGAGGTGTGGCTGTAGGAAGTAGAAGGACAGAGTTTTGGGAGGTGCGGCTGTAGGGAGGAGTAGAAGGACAGAGTTTTGGGAGGTGTGGCTGTAGGGAGGGGTAGAAGGACAGAGTTTTGGGAGGTGTAGCTATAGGAAGAAGAAGGACAGAGTTTTGCGAGGTGTGGCTGTAGGAAGTAGAAGGACAGAGTTTTNAGTTTTGGGAGGTGTAGCTGTAGGAAGGAGTAGGACAGAGTTTTGGGAGATGTAGCTATAGGAAGGAGGAGAAGGACAGAGTTTTGGGAGGTGTAGCTGTAGGAGGGAGTAGAAGGACAGAGTTCTGGCCCGACAGGCATCCCAGGCTTTCTCCCAGGTGTGAGTGGCACACTTGGCTGTGCCTGTGGGTGGCAGGGCCTGGCTGCTGCACTGACACAACATCTGAGTTCTGAGGGAAAATCTTCTACATGGCCAGCCCTGTCTCCTAATCCTTCCCTGCCAGAAATCTTAAAAGAGACCATAAGAAGACACCACCTCCCGCTGCTGACCTCCTGACAGGATTTTGTGTCAGAAGCAGATATTTCACGTTCCTAAGCTGGTAGTATCCATTATGGTGGCAAAGACGGTGCATGAGAGTTCCAACTGGAGCCTTCCTACCTACCCATCCCTACCAGCACTGATAACTTTCAGTGGACATGCATGATGTTATAAATATCATCTCTTTTTCCCCCCCATTATGAATTCTCTCAGGAGCCCCATGTGATTCCTTCCCGGTGTAATGTGGGATACATTAAGGATGTACTATTCACTTTTTTTGCCAATATTTTTCTTTCTTTTTCCTTTGTATCTGCTCTGCCACAAATTCTGCTTCTTTTGCTGTTGTGCAGAAATGCATTACTACTTCACAAAAGTCTCTGTTTATTCACAATTTCAAAGCAGAAAACATGCAGATGTAGAATTCAACTTACACCTTCTCTCAGAATGCTGAGACTAGAGATGAGTAAACATTCTTTCAAGAGCTCTGGAAGGAATCTTTTGAGTCTCATCATGGTTTTTATATATTTTGAGTTGTATTTCTTAGCAGTACTTTCAGCTTTCTGCACAGTTATGCTTCATCACAAATATTTATAAGCAAAAAAAAAAAATACTACTCTTGAACTGTATTTCTCTTCTTCTCATTCAGAAATGGGCTGGTTTCAAAATAGATATATTTTAGAAGATTTCCATATGGAGGGTGTGCACTGATAGGAGGAAGTGTGACTGTGCTTTCTCCACGCCACTGCCTTGCTCCAGAGGTGCCCCTAATGTTCCGCTGTGGTCTTCTCTAAAGCACTTCAGCATTCTCTCCCCCATAAAGCAGCACGGCATGCTGTGAATTATACATTTACAGTAAGGCAGACGTGTCTGTCAGTTCAGTCAGGAGACATGGTGATGTGCTTTTTGCCTCTAAGTGGTTAACAATTGCAATTATTCGCTTTATTTTTCCTTTTTGGGTATTGGAAAATAAATCTTAAACATTTCTTCTGTTATCTAGCACTTCAAGCCTTTTCATAGCATTTGTAACATCTCTTTGCCAACACTCCATCTGTGATTTTAGCTTGCAGGAAACACTTTGCAAATCTGTTATTAGCTTAGATGCAGAGAGCTGCTGTTTAAATATTAATTGCAACTTCTCTCATAAGTGCAGTGAAACCCACTCAGTCACTTGTGAAGTTCAGTAAATACTGGGGGAGGGAGCGTGTCAGGGTAGGGCCTGCTCTCGGCTCTAGCAAGGGTCCCACTCAAATTACCAGCACCAAGTAGAGACGTGTCCTGATCCTCTCCTCTCCCTCTCCC
>VYZT01037142.1:0-19321 GCA_013400735.1 Pomatostomus ruficeps
GGAGGAAGTTCTTTGCTATGAGGATGGAGAGGCACTTCAATTGGTTGCTCAGAGAAGTTGTAGACATTCCATTCCTGCAGGTGTTCAAGGCTGGGCTGGATAGAGCTCTGAGCAACCGGGTATAGTGGTGAGTGTTCCTGCCCATGGCAGGCGGGATGGAGCCCAATGATCTTTGGAGACCCTTCTAACCCAGACCATTCTATGATTCTGTGACTCTGTGATTGGACAAAGTGATTTTCCTCTTGTGAGGGACAAATCTATTGTGCTAAAAGTGCATTGGCTTTTTTGTCCATCACCAATGTCTTAGGAGTTTAAGCTGTTTTCTCATTGTACTGGATCCGGATCAATAAAGACTTTGGACATAAAGACTGAGTAGTTGAGGCACTTATCTGTAGGGAGCAGTGTTGAATAACTGGGATGTGTGCCCAAAGTTTTCACCAGTTGAATCCAGGTTGTACCCAGGTAGGGGTTTTACAAGACGTTTCTGAAGATTAGTGCTTTTAAGCCCCTGTCAGCTGCATTTCTCAAGCATCATTACTGAAAAGGCAAAAAAAGGTACTTAAAGTATCGCTGTCCAACATTTTAGCACTTCAGTCCTGCGAGTCCAGTAGCTCTATTTGTTCTTTGCTTACCATTTTTTCAAATTAGACATGAAGTCTGGGTAAAAGTCCAAAAAAAAGGAAAGTCCTTCCACTGACATGAATAGGTCATTTCAGAAGTGCTTGGTTTTCTTTTGATTTGAAAGAGGATCAGTTTGTCTCCATAAGTACATCATTATAAATATGAGGTCGCAGGTTTACTAATGATCATAGGCTGAGTTAAAATGATCAGATTTGCCAGAGTTTAGAAAACTAGAACAAGCAGAAACAAGTAGCTTAGGAGCAAGTTGCATTTTCTTGCAACTGACAGTGCAGATTTAAGTATGTGGTTCTAAATACTGTATCAATGCTGAGCAGTAAAAGCTTTGTTTTTCAAATACAGTCTGTCTTAGATCTGTGTGATTATTCCCTTTTTCTTTTAAACACAATTTCTTTGAGACTAGAGCATTTCATAAGAGCACGTCCATTTTAATTACCTTTTCCCTTGGGGCATGATTACATTAGTTTTTGTACTATAGTTTCTTATTGTTATTTATTTAGTTCTTCTAACATTTTTAATGTGGTACTGTATTTTCTATTTCACAGTTAGTATTCTAATGTTTCAATATTGTAAAACATGCTTCGGGATAATTTTTTTCAACTTTTATTCAGTGAAACACTTTTAATTTCCCTCATTCATTTTATTCTGAACTGCTGAGTGATGTCTAGAGAATTTCTAACTAAGCAGCAAGAATTATATGTAAAATCAAAAGAAAAAATTTAAAGATTAAAAAAAAATAGATTCGGGGGAAAAAGAAACTTCATCCTCTGAACATTTTGAAGATGATGTCACAGTAATAAATGATTTTTAATTGTAAAAGACTGAATTTTATGAAGTGACACTATAGGCACGTGAGTAAAGCTCAGATCGTCACTTTCAGAACACAGTCCTTTTTTTTTACTAGCTTCTGCCTTGTAGGTGAACATGGGCCCTGTAGGTTACCACGTGTTTGTTTTTTCTCACAAAAGAGGCTGATACAACTGACCTCTGAAATGAAGTCCTTTTAGCTAGATTAGTGAAAAGACTACAGAAAACATTTAAAAATATTTGAATTTCTCTTTTTCTATTTAATTCATTAACTTTGAATTTATTAATAATAACCTGAATCCCTAAGCCATACTTTCAGCAACAGCAAATTTCATAGGAGCTGACAGAACTGGGTTCCCGCTGCAGTAGCTGCTGGTGTGAGGCTGTGTCATTGGAGCTACAATAGTTCATAGGAATTTCATCAAAATCACAACCTGTCATCTACTATTGTCTCCGTATTCCATTTCTAAGCCTTACTGGTTTTCCAGTGATTCAAACCCCATATTGATACTGACAATTTGGGAAAGAAAATACCAGGTCTTGTTGAAGTTCTTCAAGTAGCCTGGAGAAGAGGCTGCTACTGTACAGATTATAAAATTAAGTTATTTCCAGATGTTTTCCAGAATGGCTTTTACATCCAGTAAAATATAAGAAGGCTTGCTAGCAGTGTAATGCTTCTCGCGCCTTGCAGAATTGCCTGTGGGAAACAAAGAATAAAAAAAAATTGATTGTGTTCTTTACTTTGCAGGAAGCGTGTTAGAAAAATTTCATAGACAACACCACTTCCATCTTATTTATATAATATATGACCTCATTCCTATTTGCATTAAGACTGTCAAACCTGCTTTTGTCACCATAAACGGTTGCTAAGTTGCGTGAAAACTATGCATTTTCCCCCATTTAAATTCTCCTTGCACAGCCAGTGTTGTATATAACAGCCTGTGTGTAAATGAGAGTCAGGCTAAAGTTAATGCAAGTTTTGTTATCACTGTCTTTCTTTTTTCCTGCTTTCTTTTCACATGCATTTAAGAAGTTAAGACCAAGAGATTTCACCTGACTTCAGACCAATAACATCCAGAAAATAAACTATTTTTTTGAAAACTCATGAATAGAATCTAGTTCAAACAATCCTTCCTTCACACTTTTATATGTAGTCAAAATACATTTTTTTCATAGTTGTTTTCATACTGTTTTTAAAGAGCAATCTTGTGAATGCTGAGCAACAGAATTTTTCGCCTAAAGCCCCATGGCTGCCGTGTGGAAAACCTCTGCTTCCCACCTATGCACATCTAAGATTTCTGCGAACATCCTAGTGGTATGTTTGACTGCCAGATTTTATAGCATTAGGTTCTCAGATCTTGAAACAACTGCTAGATGTTTTCTAGTGACTTTGTGCTTACAGGGGAGTGGCAAAACTTGAGGCCTGCAGGTACAAGAACATCACACCAAGGACAAAAGTAGCTGCTCAAAATGCTCGGTGAGATGCCTTCCTGCATGCACCGCCTCCGAGGAAAACTTCCTTTTCCTCATAGTCAGCATGTCTTGGCAATCTCATCTGACTGCGAAAAATGCTCCTTAACCCTTCCCATTGCTCTTTTTTCCAAGTCCACAGATCCTTGTGGTTTTAAAATGTTCCAGCCCATGAATACAAGTCATGCCTGCCTCTTGGTGCACATAATTCCTTTGAAATAAGGAAAATGATGTGCAAAAAGTTGTGCTGCTTATTTCTTTATGTCTTCTCTTACCTGGTGATTTTTAATAATGAAGCTACGGTTTCTGTTGCCCGTAGCAAAATATTAGGTATTACCATTAAAAATATATCATTGTGGACCTGAATTATTTCTTTAGGCTTTAAATACAGTTTCTTAGAGTCCTTTTTATACAGTTTTATTTTAAGTAAACTGCAACCCACCCATGTTCCCTTTACTAGTAATGTCATTGTTCTCATTCTAAATTACACTGTAATGCCCGTGATTACATCCCCAGTAAGACTCCTGTCAAATGCAAGTGTAAATAGAACTTGAAGAAAAGGAAATGCATTGATCAGATCTCAGAATGCCAGCTTCACTTTGTGTGCAGATGGTGATGGATTTTTCTTCTTAATATCACCTTGCCAGTTCCCTGTTGGATAAGCTACAAAGATGTATCGTGGGCGGACTTGGGTTTGCAGGCAAAGATGCTGTTCTGTTGTATTTTCTGGTCTAGACAGGCCTAAAATTTCAACAACTTTTCAATGTGGTACCTTCTTTTTGTATTATTGCTTTCTTTTACCTCCTTATAAAGAGTCTGACTACGTTTGTGTTTTCAACCACTTGGTTCTGGATCCCATGCATGGCTTTAGGGTTTTGGCTACTAGAGGCCTTGTTTTTCTCCTCCCATGAGCTTGAGTGGAGAATTTTCAGTGAATAAGCTTTAATGTATGATTTGGAGACTTAGTTTTAAATCCTTGCATTGCCATAGATTTTTTTTGATAATAACAGTTGCAGTAACTTGAAATGTAAAGCTAACCTAGTAGTGCCTGGAATATGGCTGTAGGCACTTAATGGCACTTTCTAGGGCCTGCAGCCTTGGACTTTTCTTTAAATTTGCTGAGCATTAGCAAGATTTTTCAGCCTACAGGAGATACTGGAAAATAGCTTGTTATCCAGAGATAATGAGGAGAACTGAAGGATGTTAGAGAACAATGGGGTCTCACGGTAGTCTTATTTTGTTTCCTCCAAAAGCTTTAGTTTTGGATTGAAGGGTTCAGTTTCTGTTTCATATTTTGGAATTTGTTTAGCTTAAGAGATAAATAAAGTCAAAATATAGAAAACAAAATTATAAAATAAAGTTATGAAAAACAACTGTTCCATGCATGTTGCCAGGTTTGCAAGCACCATTGTTCTCATCAGTATGAGAATGTGAGCTGGAAAGTGTGTAAACACTGTTGATTAATCCAGACTGACCCCTAAATAATATCAGTTTTTCCCATACTTGAAAACATAAACAGAGGAGCCATGGTAATTGCCCATTTATAGAAATAACTTCTCTTTAAAAAAGCATTTAATTTGTTGAGACTGGTTTTCCTGACAAACAGTTTGGTTGCCATAAGTGGGATGCTTATCCTATTGCTGCTGTTCATACCTACAAATCTGTCAAACCTATTTGTGTATCCGTGTACTGAATAAATACCCCTGCAACAGAAATGTGCATTGGGATTACAGGTGTGGATTTAAGCCTGTCACAGATATAAAGTAAAAAAAAGTAGATCAGTTTATAGTCTCTTATTTAATTTAAAGGAATTTGGGTACAAAATCATAACTTTATGCTGTTGTTAATTCACTACCAAACTGATAAGGGAACTTGTCACTGTGAAGTGAAATATTTTTCTACATGAATAAAGTCAGTGCATTTGGTCATTATGATCCCACTCAGCTGATAGGAATCTTTTGAATAAACCAGATGTTCTGTGCTTTAAGTTCTGCAATAACAGCATTTTTCTTCATTATAGAGCACACTTTAGATGTCTTTTTGAAACCGTTTTTGCTATGACAGTGTAGTCTTCCCTCTGCCTAAGAAATTATAAAGTATCAAGAAAGAAAAATTACAGCTGACATTCTCAATGACTTTTCATTTCATTTTCACTAAGATAAATGTACTAATATCCCTTTAAAGCCATTTTTTAATGCAGTTTAATACTGATGTCCATACAGGTGTTTCAGTGCAAGCTGAGACTGAAAACTTTATTTGAATTTTTAAATATTTTTCACATATATTTGTGTACATGCACACCCTAACAACAGTTCTGTTGTAAACATTTTCTGTATGTCAGAACCCTAGCATTTCCCTGAAGAGAGAGACTCTCCCTCTTCTGGGTTTGGCAGTATTATGCACACTGATGGTGGAGCTCTCTGACCATATCTTTTTCCATCAGTGGTATTTTTTTTGTATTATCTCCCCACTTCATACTATAGGCAAAAGCATTTTCAGTATTGCTGCTTTAATTTCCTTTTGTTCCTGTGTCAACATACAGTGATGTCATATTTCAATTCTACAAGCCCTTGCTTTCCTCTTGCTCTGCTATTATATATGTTGGTATTCTCAAGAGCTGCAAATCCCTCCATCTACTCCCCAAATCATGAGTTGTTCGTGAAAGATCATATTGAATTAAAAAGTACTTGAGTGTGATCTTTTTTAAAAATTTCTGAACTCTCTTTGGCCATTCATGTGTTTGTGAAATTTGTGGGTCATATTGCTGACTGTTGATGTACCCCAACTCTTCGGGTAGTCTGTACTGATGATGTAGAATTTCAAAATGTTCAAACCTCGCTCCCTCCTTTAGCTGGGGCAGGGGAGAGGAGTCTCCCTGTCTAGGTCTGCTTCTCCCTAGTGATCTTTGCATTTTCTGGAGACATCTCCGGCGTTGCTGCAGGGCTGGAGCAGGGCTGAAAACAGCATAACTCATTTGTGGGGTTTGTTGAGAGGGCTGGGAGCACAGAAAACCTCCCCCCATGTGCAGTGATCGTTCATTCAAATGATGCTGGTCGCAAATGGGAATGCTGGCTGGACACAGCACTGTCTGGGGATTCTCTAACCAACCTCGAGAAATTAAGAACGTAATTTCCGCAGGAGAAGAAAGTTCATCATTTGGTGGTTTCTGCATATCTGGAGGAAAAGATCTGCCATCAATATTCAGCTTGCCACTTCTGTTATTAGGCCTCAGCTAAAAGAGCCATTTATAAGGGAGAGGGAATGGGATTCACTGCATATTTGATGTTACTGAAATTAATGGTCGCTGTGATGACTTTTGCAAAGCATCCCGCACAAAGGAATGAATGCAAACCCCTGACTATTAAGCCTGTGCATCTCACCTCAGACTTGTCAAATTTTGTGAAGCATATTTCACTGGAAGTGTTAAGGAAAAAGAGAGTGATTCTTAAGATTTGATGTGTATGCTGAATTTCTCCACTTAATGAATTGCAGGTGGCTTAACTAACTTAGAAATAATTTAGCCCCTCTTAAAAATTCTTTTGAAATTTGGAAATATAAGGGATTGCGTAAGATATCAGAGAGAAGTTCAAGAAACTGCAATAGGCAATTGCACTTGTATGATGTCTATGAATTCCCTCATCTCTGAGGGAGATGTGAATTTTAACATCACCTCTGAACCCCTTATTTTTGTTTTGTTTTGCTTTATTTATAATTTTCTCTTTGAGGCTCGAATGGTAAACAGATTAGTAATGTCTAAAGATAGAAACATTTAATTTCATAGACTGGATGCCCAAATATTTGTCTTGTTTTTTTCAGCTGTACTAAAGCTCTAATAAATTACATTGTTATCCCTTCTTGAACTTCAGGTCTAATGAATAGTATTGGTGCCTTTTCTAAGCCTTCTTTTTCTATTATTTTAATATACAGAAATCTAAAGTAAGTACTTTAAAGGGATTTAGGTGAAAATATTTATAAAACAAGCTCTATTTTAGGACAGGAAATAAACAGAAAATGAAATTTGTGCAAATATATATATGTTGGCTGCTTATGGGATTTGATGTAACTCTAAGGTAGTTAAAACTACCTTGGTTTGTTATAAAGTCTTTTTCATTTGCAAATGTTTCATAGGAATATATCCATCTTCATTACCTGTCTTAAAAATATTTAAAATCACACTTGCAAACAAATTGATGTATTTGAAATCTTCCCTTTTAGTTTTGCTTTGATTTATATGTATCTTAATATTTTAAAAACTGGCACTCCAGTTTAAGTGAAGCAATTGAATGACATGTTGAATTTCTTTAGTTTGTTTTTTCAAGGAAATTCTTAATTTATTTCACTCTGAAATCAGTTTAAGTAGTTTTTGAAATAGTAGTGTTTAATGTGGAGCCCTTGCAGGTAGTAGTATAAATAAATACAGATATTAGCATTAGTTCCACTTGGGATATCTGTTGTTTTTTATTCTTTTCATGCTCTTTTGGGACTCTCCTGCACACACTTTCTTCCTGATAACAAGTAATATATATTCCACATCCTACTAATGAGGACCAAATACTGATTTCTGATATATCCTAGGAAAAGACAGCAAACATATAAAACCAAACAAGTGCATGACAGGAAAGAAATGTCAGACAAATATTCACTTTAAGAATTCGTGTTTTGAAGGAAATGGCTATCCTTTTTTTCACTTGGTACATTTTAAAATAAATTCAAAGAAGAAACATGGCAATGGCACCTTTTGCAATTTCAGATTTATGGGATACATAAAGGAGGCTCCAGGTTTTTTGTGTAGAACTGCAAATATGTGCCATTTAGAGTCAGCATTTTTTTATATGAAAGTACTACTGAAAATCTGAAGCATTCTGAGGCTGGAACAAATAACAGAATGGGTCCAGAATACCTGAGTAGCCACTTATGCATATGAGGCTGGCTAGTATAGCTTGGCAATGTATAGCTAAAGTGC
Source organism: Pomatostomus ruficeps (assembly GCA_013400735.1). Classification (NCBI taxonomy): domain Eukaryota; kingdom Metazoa; phylum Chordata; class Aves; order Passeriformes; family Timaliidae; genus Pomatostomus; species Pomatostomus ruficeps. The sequence goes on from VYZT01037142.1 coordinate 7,880, forward strand.
AGGTGTTCAAATTATTTTACAGGCAGGTCAACTCTGAGAGCATGCAGGGAGTTGTCAGAAGGGATGCAGGGGTGTTGGGAAATGCAGACATCTGACCCATTTCCAGGTGAGAGCTGAACACTTGCAAATGAGCTGTGCTGATGTGAGAAAATTAGTGAGGTGGGAGGGACTTGAGAACTGCTAATTTTAATGTCATTAGAATAATAACTGAAAGACTTTGAAATTTTGGTACAACGATAGAATAATCCTCACTTGGAAAACACTGACTCCAACAGAGTACTTTGGAAGCTTTGAGAATAGACTTTGTCCTGTTAATGTAATGTATTTCACAGAGTCTTATTCATCAAGTTTTTAAGACATGACTTTTTACTGAATTGCTTTGTAAATACAGTGTAATAAGAAACGAAGAAACATTTTCACAGTGGTTCCATGACACTCATTAGTTGGAAAGTTAAAGCAGACAAAGTGTTAAGATCCTATACTCCTAGCTATTTCACTATCCTAATAATACTTCTTTAAAAATGAAGATAATCAGTACAAAAGTGAGATATCATCCTGCGTTTTTTCAGACAACTAATGTGCATCTTATAACAGTAGTTAATAATTTGTAAAAGAAAGTATTCAAAACATTTTCTGTTGCAATATTTGAACATTACTTTGGTGGTCTGAAAAGCTAATAGGGACATAATTTAATAAGCTAATAAAGCTGAAAATATCTCTGAGAACGTGGATGGATAGGGCCAAAATATTACTGGCAATTGGGATTTTTCTAGTGCTATGTTCAGCTTTCAAAATTACAGATAGAATCATAGAATGGCTTGTATTGAAAGGGATCATCATCATTATTCAGCATTTAAAACTAATACAAGGGTGTTGAAAAAAATTATTGTTATATTTTGGTTTCCAAAAAAAAAATAATTCTAAAGTAATCCTAGAAAGACAGAATCATAGAATCAGAGAATGGTTGGATTGGAAGGGACATTAAAGATCACCCAGCTCCACCCCCCTGCCATGGACAGGAGCATCTTGCACTAGACCAGGGTGCTCAGAGCCTCATCCAACCTGGCCTTGAACACTTCCAAAGATGGGGCATCCACAGCTTCTCTGGGCAACCTGTGTGAGTGTCTCACAACCTTCCCAGTAAAGAATTTCTTCCCAATGTGTAATCTCAATGTCTAATCTAGTTGCATGTTCTCAAGTTGTGGCAATTCCCACACAGGCAAATTTCACTTTGGTTTAGTCAAGTAGAGTTTAGGACAAAGTCATTACACCAGAAAATAAACCCACCTCCCAAGGGAAAGCACACATCCACTGTTGAGCTCAAATTCTGAGAGCCAGAGGAGCTTTTGAGTGAGGTTCACCTGTTGCCAGTATCTCAGCTCTTGTGTAGTTGGTTTCAAGCTCCATTAAAGGGCAGCCCACCCCTTCCTGAGCAGCAGAGATGTGATGAGTCACTCAAAATGGTACATTTTCCTTGCTGTGGATAGGCATTCACACGATTGTGATTAATGTTGCCAGAACTGTGCTCATGCAGAGATGTTTTATAAATAGTAAAATGTGTTTTTCCCACTCTATACATGATAGTTTATGTGAATATTCTTTTATATATATAGCGCTGACTTTTAGATTTGTGATCCAACTGCAACAAAGGTCAAGAAGTGAAAGTCATGCTTGCTTTCTCATTGTCAAGATAAAAATGAGCTGTAGCTCTCGGTTTGGTTCCCAGGAAGTGTTTCTCTTCCTCAGCAGAAAATCACAGCTCCAGACTCAACAAATAGTTTTCCTTGTTGGTATTACCAGCTGAGTAGCAGAGGATTGACAGAAAATGCGAAGTGACTTTTTTTGTAGAGGTGGTTTATACAGAGAAAATGATGTCGTTTTTACAAGAAATCTTCTATTTTGGGGAGTTTAGATTGTTACTTCATCAGAAAACAGACAGAATTACTGGTCTTTGGCTATCCATCTAGAACTTAGCCAAGCACTATAAAAGATTGAAAATGAATAATTTTTTAAAATAGGCTATATTTCCAGATGGATGTTGCAGATTTGGCCCACTGCACATATAAAGTTCTGGAAAATACTTATTTATATAATCAATCAATCCATTTGTTGGGTCAGGACTTATAAAACCCTCTCTGCCTAATAATAAAACTGCTGTGTCTAGACCAAGCTATTTGCTTGGGATTGTCTGAGTTTTGTTTTGGGTACCATTTTAAGATAATGTCTTTCATTTCAAAGTTAAGAGTGCCTCATGATTGCCTTATGATCTGGGCTGAATCTAATTTTAACCTGGTTGGGTTTTGCTTTGTCCTGATTTTCTAATAATTAAGAACACAGAAAACGTACCATGACATTGTTATTCAGCTGGCAGTAGTTTATCCAGCCTTCCTGGACGCTAGTTGTTACGACCAAAGGAATTTGGATTTTATTTTCTTCATGTTGTTTTATACAAGAAATTTACTTTTTTTCAGCCAAAAACATAGATAAATTAAAAAGAAAGTTGTTACATTAGCTAGACTTTTTCAAATAGGAATTTTTATTCATCGCAGGAGGGATTTAACCTTTTAATTAAGTTAGTGTTATCATGAAGAGGGATGGCTTTGAACATTGATAAGGTCAGTCTGCCAGAAAGAAATTTTTATTACCTCAGAGATAACATTACTAACTTCTAAAGTATACAACCTTCTCCTTTGCCTTGCCCCGCTCTTTGCAACTGCAAACCCACCAAAAACAATCAAGAAAGATGCAAAATACTGTAGAATTCAGCACAAAGATAGGCAGGCACAAGGGTGACAAACAAAAGTTGTATTCAACAGGACATTCAGGTGATAACTTTCAAAAGCAGTGAAGTCTGAGGTTCTCCAGATTAAGACATGTAGAGTTTTGATTTTCATGGGCTGGTAGTACATTTCCATCTAAATCATTGTCTGATGCCCAGAGAGTCTTCTATGCCATATATTATAAATTTGTATTTTTATAGCATTTTTCAGCTCTAAGGAAACTTTTAGACATTACTAGCTGTGCCAAATATACACCATAACATGATACAAAACAAGTGTCTGATCACTTTCTGCAACTACTATAAAGGAGATTGCAGTGAGGTGTGGGTCAGTCTCTTCTCCCCAGTAACAAGTGACAGGACTAGAGGAAATAGCCTCAAGTTGTTCCAGCAGAGGTTTAGATCAGATATTAGGAAAAAGTTCTTCACTGTAAGGGTGGTCAGGCATTGCAAAAAGCTGCCAAGTGAAGTGGTGGAATCACCGCCCCTGGGAGTGTTCAATAGGCATGTGAATGTGAAGCCAGGAGTATGCTTTAGTGGTGGATTGACAGTGCTGGGTTAGGGGTTGGATTGATGAACATAGAGGTCTTTCCCAACCTCAATGATCCCATGATTCTACAACTGAAGCATGGACTCTAGTCTATGTTTGCAGAGACTAAAAGCCCAGTTGGCTTATTTAAAACAGAAGTGCTCAAATCACTTAAAAATAAAAAGTATGCCTATTCTTCCCACATGATTATGGAAGGAGATCCCTAAACAGTAGCCCCAACAGAGAATCACTGTCTTCATCCATCAGGGAAAGTACTGGTTGATTCCCACTTAAGCTCAAATGTGAAAAATGTTTCCATATCCAAGTAAGACAAAGGCAAATTGTAGATGCCTAGGTCAAAAAGCAGTTCTAGAGATAGTAGAAATCTGTGCCTATACCCCTTGCTTTCCTGCAGTTGTGCTTTGCTGCCTGGAGTTCTATTCTTCATGACCCACTCACTGCCTTGGTTCAGGCTAAGCCCTGTGGGACTTGAAAAGCTAAGGAAAGCTGTGCTGGCAGGCTTGCTTGGTGTGTCAGAAAATGCAGGTGCAATATCTTTGTTAGTTTATTTTTAAACAGAATAAATAAAGATGATGATAGGATGTTCCCTCTTAATTTCAGGCGAAGTATGGCCCAAGGAGTGGTAAATTCATCAGAGGATGAAAACCCAATCAATTTTCCCATTACACAGAGCTCAGTGTACCTGCAGGCTGTTGGTACATGCTTCCTGACCAGACCCTGACCTGGTACAGTTTTATCCTGATGTGACACCGTCAGATTATTGAGCTGAAGGAGCTTCCTCTGGAACCATAAACTCCCTAGATCAGGAACTGTGGAGATGAAATGTGGAAATACAGGTTTTTACAATAGCCTCAGTAAAGCAAATACTCCCTTGTTAATGCAATATCTTCATGTTTCTCTGTGTTCTGTTTACAATGACAGCTACTTTGGCTGCTTGTGCACTAACCAGGGCTTATTAAAGTATCTGAAAATGTAGATTATTTTACTAAAATTATGCTGTACTGAAAGGCTGTGGAAGGAATAAGAGCCAAAGGCCCAAAGCTGTTTTTTCAATAAGTGCTCTGCTATTGAAATGTTTAACTCAACCCTTATGAGTGTCAAGCACATGCAAATGCACCTGACACAAATGTGTTTTGCTGACCTATTGAACATCTAGTTTAAATTGACTAAATCCATCTTTCTGTTGGTAAAAATTCATAGCTTTTCAAAGAGGGAACTGATAAGAAGAATAGTTGAGACTTGTAATAACTTGTTCAGCTCCAACATAAATTGGTTTGTAGAAAAAGAACATTATCATCAGAGCTAATGGTCTAGAATCATCAGGGTGACAACAGTGAGGTTGTCAAGTTTATGTACACAAAGCATTTGTATTTTTATTTAAGAAGAGTCAGTTTTCCACAAATACTGAAAAATACTTATCTCTATATCTTCTTCACACTAGAAGAAGCAGGAATGCTATTAAAATTTATGAGGTATTTTTATGTGTGTATACATTGAGTTCAAAGAACTGTTAAAGGATGGCAGGGTGATAAAGTTCACCACTCAGATTCAGGAAATGCAAGAATTGAGATGGTCTAAGCAATTTTATTGCAGTTCCTCTGTGGCCATATATTGTATTGTAGTATTACAATATGCATCAACTATAATGCATTTTTAATTACATGGTTACTTTTGTTTTCATGGGCTTTCTGCTTCTTCCAGTCATGCGGAGTGGTAGTTCATATGGCATTTTACCTTCAACATATGTCTTCATGCATTATTTAATGCAAGCAGTTCCAACTGCTCCATTATTAATTTTTTCATTGGTTTTCCTGTTATACTGAGGTGACCTTATCAATGAATATAAGCACCTGAAGGGAGGGTGTCAAGAGGAGGGAGCCAGGCTCTGCTCACCAGTGCCAAGCAGTAGGACAAGGGGCACCAGACAGAAATGAGGAAGAGCTTCTTTAGTGTGCAGGTGACCGAGGGCACAGGATTCCATGGTATTTCTCCTGTACAAAGCCCAACTCTAACTGATTGCAGCTGAAGCTGCTGATGCTCAGCACTTCTGCAAAAACTCGCCATCTATGGCTTGCAGGACATTTTAAAGTAAGGAATATCTCGGTTCTACATCTGTGGAAAGTTATGTTTTGTGAAAAGCCTAGCATTGCATGAGAGTTCTGTGGTAAATGCAAGAATAGAAGCAGTTATCTACAATAGCATTCACCTGTCTTAGCCTGAGAGCATCCTTTTGCCTCATAGAGCCTTTTGGCAGAATCCCCTTATTTCTGTGAAAAATGATACTGGAATCCCACAGACACATAATTCCTGTGTGAAGACAGGTGAGAGGGTTTCAGCTGCAACACACAAATGGTCTTCTGTGTCATGTGCTGCTGGACCAAATTAAAATACGTATTTTTGGTAATAAGGCACAAGAGGGGCAAGCCATTTGTTCTGTGGTTTTTTTAGTGTTTCTCTTTTATCCTTTGTTTCAGGCAATGCTAATACATTATTTATTACACTCCATGATTACTTTGTACTCTTCTGATGTAAACCTCGGGTGTCTGTTTTGCCATGCTGCATTCCCACCACAGGCTTATTGGCAGGGAAACTGAGACACGAGAACTGACAGCATTTCCGAGCTCTGCCTCTCCAAATGCTCAGCTGTAACCNAACTGCAGCAGGAGAATTAAAGGGCTCAACGGGGATGTGCATCTAGGGCTGCACAGGCAGCTGCAGGGGAAAGCAACGGAGCTACGGAGGCATGAAGGCTCCTACAGCAATTGGGGGAACATGGACATATCAGAAAAAAAATACTGTGAGTGAAATAGTTGAAGACTATAGAAAGGAGTAAGCAAGTGATGTTATTGCAGGACAGAGGGATAGAGAAGTGGCTACTGCCTGCTGCTGATAAATGGTACAGTTTCACCCACGTCTTTCCTTTGCATCCCTTAGATAAACAATCAGTATTAGCTGGATTTTCTTTTTTTCTTGTTACTGATTTTTATAGTCTGCAGTCACATTCACCATTTAAGCCAAGCAAAGCCACCCTCTTGGAATGTCTTTTTGTATATTGGCACTTCAAGTTAAAAATCTATTTTAAATTATTGGATAGCAAGTAGCAGCCTCCAGAGGGCTAAACTGATGCTGTTAACAGGTCCAAAATGTGATGCAGCATATGGAGCTGAACACCTCATGGTACAGATTTGCATGCAGGCGGTTTTAATTAGGATTTAGAATTCCTGGAGGAATGCAGCATTCTGGGCTAGTCTCAATCTTGTCAATACATAGTGGTTTTGTTCATTCTAAAGCTCTCAAAAACTGATAGATTCCTACTTGCTTGTAATTTTTTGATACTTTTATGAACTGTTAAAACTTTTCTCCATCTGCCAGTTTTGTGTATGATCACTACTTCTTTACACTTACTATAAAAGATTGCTTTCTTGGTTTTTTGAAATATTTTTATATCAGGTCAGTTCAAAATAAGAATAATTTGAAGTTTTATGACATTGCATAAATACTTGGTTTTTTCCCTGCAACACATCATAGTTCAAAGTAAGATCGTGCTTTAACTCGATGGTTACTCTGCCATCTTGTGAGGAGAAGGTGCAACGACCTCCAGCTGATAAAAGGAACGGGTACTTTGGCTAAAGTCCATCTCACTACTTCTTTTTCATCATGAAAAATATAATTATTTAGGGCTTAAAAAAAGAAGGTGATGAGAATACTATAAAACATACTTGTTCCACTGCATTATACTTGGGGGGTTTTTGGTGGGTTTTTTTTTTCTTGTTGTTGTTTTGTTTGTTTGTTTGGGGGGGTTTTTTGTTTTGTTTTGGTTTGGTTTTTTTTAACTGAGCATATACTCCCTGCTATGGGTAAAAACCTGTTGCTTTCAATAAACTGAGATAATAAATTATACTTTTTTTTGTCTTTCCAAAAAAACCAATGAACTTCTTGTTGTACTAAATGGAAAATCTATGCAAATTCTCAGTATTCAGCACTGATAATGTTCTTTCTGTGAACTAATTTGGCTCTTAGAGGAAACCTCTTGTCCTCTAAAATTCACTATGTGTTTCTCAGAGATAGCACATTGTAAATTACCCAAAGCACTGCTAGCTATTGCGCTGAGACAGAGAAAAACCTAATTCCTGACCTTAGAAAGACTGATTTACCTTGGAACATTTGTGAGGGGGAAAAAAATCCAAAGAATTTAAAATAAATTACAATGGCATCAACAAACCTACAACCTTATGTTTAAGTAACAATAATTATCATTGCTGTTAAAGTCAGTGTAGGTGCAATAGATCTTGAACTTAGAAGAGCAGACTGGGAAAATCTCCTAAGTTCTACTGCTGCTTAATGAACTGATTCTCTCTGTGACCTTGAGCAAGTTGCTGTATTTCTGCGCCTAATTTTACCCACCTTTAGATGATGCACATCAACAGGATGTTATCAGACTTGACTTCCAATTGTAAAGCTCTTTGGGCTTCTTAGATGGAAGGTATTGCTGTGATATAGTGACAAGCTTGTTGGAAGTCTACTTGATAAGCAAAAGAGCAAGTCATTCACAATAAGTATAATTATTCAATGATTTAAGCTTCCTAATCTACTTCCACAGTCTTGGCAAGCAGATTGTGATTTCTTCCATTTTATATAATGAGAAGAGTATTTTTTTCTCTTTTTACTCTATAGATTGATTGCAAATATTCAGAATTCAAGCTGTGTTGCTCATTTGCAATCAGTTGGATGAGTAATATTATTTCTGCTCATGATTGGATGAATGCCCAATGACTTGTGTGTGCAAATTGTAAAGTTTGTTTTCTGAAGATGCTCATTGCTATGACATTGAAATTTGCTGCCTTTGGAGAGCAGTGACAGTAAAATTCAACACATTGAAGGAAAATACCGAGCACCAAAGTAAGACAAGGTGATATTAACATATTTTAATGGGATTTTCAGATTACTCATTTGTCTAAATGGACCAAGTCCATTATGGTTTTAGTTTTTGTTGGCTGCTAACACAAAAACAAATCACAGAATCCTAGAACGATTTGAGTTGGAAGAGACCTTGTAGATCATCTAATTCCAGCTCCCCTGTCATGGGAAGGGATACTTTCCACTAGAGCAGGCTGCTCAGAGCCCCATCCAACCTGGCCTTGAACACTTCCAGGCATCCACAGCCTCTGTCAGCAAATCCAGTGTATTGAATCCTGGACCTAATCTCATGCCAAAGGTGGGTGATACTTGCCCTGTTCAAAGGTAGCTCCCATGTCCCTGTTCCAGCAGATGACCAGCAATGGGGCTAACCTACGTGAGAGCTGCAAAGCGTCTCAGATGGTGGTTTGAGAGAAAAGGCAAGTGAGAGAGAATTAAGAAGACAGTGTTGGGACCCAGTTGCATACCTTGCCTGTTTCCAGATTGCAGTGGGACAACTGGATCTGTAAGAGGTCACTGTCTCATGTGGGAAATTTTCTGCAGAAATTCCTTTCCCTGTGTTATAAGTTTCAGTGTTATAAGGGTTGTATGAAGACTCACAGCTTGTAATGACGCCTTTGTGCTGGTCCCAAAATCACAAGTCAGATACAGTTAGGTGATAAAAACGGGTTACATTTATAAGGTTCCTTAGGTGCACAACTCACTAGGTGGAAAGTGCCCAAAGGTGCACACATAGCGTAAAGCACATACAATTTTTATATGTTTAACAAATTAGCATAACTGACAAGAATCCCCAATTAGAGACAAGTGGTAATTCTTCCCCAGTTCAACCCTTTCTGAATCCCACCCCCCTCCTTAGGAACTAAACTTTGCTTATGAAAATGTGTCTTGGAGCACTGGTTTCAACCTTGGCTTTCAAGAGAATCTAACCTTGGACCCCCAGCTTGGAGCTACTGGGGAATTTATTTTGTCTGTCTGTCTAATAGAGTAGGTAAAATGCTAGCTGTGTATACTGTAATAGGCTACAGAGCTACAAATATACATGTAAAGAATATAAAGAATATATAAAAGAAAAAAAGGGCGAAAATAAATTAGCCATCAGTAAGGTACGGAAGTCTGGCCCCTCCTTAGGAGCACTGTAAAACAGAAGTTGTATTTGAGACTTGAAATGATGATGTGTAAGAGCTAAAACTGGTAGTATTGCTATTGTTTCCTCAGACTAAACATAATATATTGGCCGCTGGCTAGCACACTGGCTTTGAAAAGTGATTGGGAGCAGGATTCACTCATGAGTGGGTTATCATCTCATAGTATGTAGTGGTACCTTTTTTGCATTATTAATATATATCAGCTGTATCTACTACAAGGTTTTGGCTGAGTGAAAAGCAATGTCGCTTTTTCGCTTATGTGTCTCTTGACACGTCAGGGGGTTTTCTAGTAGGTCAGAATTCTCTATAGTCCAGGATTCACTGGCTGCTCATTTCACAGGATGTTGTAGAGCCTGTGACTCCTATAACACACTTAGCTCCCTCCATTTGCAGCCCTCCTATTGCAAGCAGCAGAAATGTGTGATGTAAAGGAGTGTGGTCCAGCCAAAGAGCTGTGTAGAGAACCAGGGACATGTGCTTTTGAATGGCAGCTCCAGCTGGGCCACAGTCAGCAGCTTAGGTCAATTTGAGCTGATTGAAAATGAAATGTTCTATTTGCATTTTCTGCAAAGCAAACTGATGACAACGACAAAAAGAAAAAATAAAGAAGAAACTTTCATAAAAAACCAGTTCCCTTTGGCCCAAAATTGAGTGCCAAATTCCCAGCTATCTTGATTCACTGTCAATCTGTCAAAGGTATGTTGTAAGAATATCTGTATTTTCGTGTACTCTGGCTATTGTAACTTGAAAACTGCCTTTGTTGAAATTTGAGGGTTTTGACCATTACCTCCTGCTGGATTCATGTCTTCAGTTCTGTCTAGATGACACCTCTTTGGCAATCACAGCCTTAGAAATGATCCTTTAGACAGTATGATGTGAGGAGCAGTGATGCTGTAATAATCTCACACTGTAGAGAGAAGGATCTCTTATAAAAACTCACGTTCATATTAAAAATTCACCGCAGTGCACTCCACACCCCCATTATAGGTAATTACAGTGGATTTTAAATATCTGATGCTAGTTGGCAGCGTACAATACCCTGTCAGCAGCAGGCACTGATTTGTAATTTAATTATCATAAGACATCCACCTGTTCTTTTGTCAAATGAAGAGTAGCATTTCCGTGCAATCATGCTTTTCCCTCCAGAAATTAGAATTAACCCATAGAGAAAGATTTCTAGGGAATGGGGTTTTTTCAAGGACATTTGCAGAGCCCCATCAGAGCAGGGTGGTGGAGATGAATGAGGCATTTCTGCAGGAGAGTCTTAATTCTGGTTTGGTATTTTCAGCCTTATCACTGGCTTTTTGCTGTGTCAAGCTGTTTCGGTTCACGGCTGAAAGCATTTCAATGAAGAGATGCTGTGGGAGGAAAGATGTATGAAAATCAATGAGTTTGGTGCTAAGAACATGAGGCAAACCCATAGCAGGATTGACCCAGAAATGCTCTAGGCTCATACTTTGTGAAGAAGGAGAGACTGGGCTTCGGATTGGAGGGAGACAAAGACAAATAGAAAAGTGGGAATCTGTCCTATAAACTTTTGAGTTTATAGCACATGAAAATGGATATTACTGAATTTGTCCTAGGAATGTGCAGTTTTGGATAAATAGATAAATTCAGATTATAAAGCAAGTCTATCAGTGGAGATGCACAAGTGTTCTGCTCTTTGGGGGCACAGGGCTCAGGGTGAATAATTTCCCCTAGGCTTTGGCTCCTGTTTATGCAACAGCTACACTGCAGTGTGGTGCTGGGGAAAGGACTTACTGATGGCCAATGAGATGTTCTCTCTTTAAGACCACATCACACTGCTTCTGGCAGTGTAAAATGCAAAAATGATCTGGACAGAATAGTGTGTATATATATCTATATATATATATATATGATCATGAAATGAATCATAGAATCATAAAATGGTTTGAGTTGGAAGGAACCTTAAAAAGTCAACCCCCCTGCCAAGGGCAGGGATGACATCCACTAAATTAGATTGCTTAGGGCCCCATCCAACCTTGAACATCCTGCCTTGAACATCCCTTCCAAGGATGGGGCATCCA
>VYZT01037145.1:0-16631 GCA_013400735.1 Pomatostomus ruficeps
TGTCCCTGTCCTTGCCCTTGTCCCCGTCCTTGCCCTTGTTCCTGCCTTGCTTTCCCGCCGGCGGCGGCCCGGCTCCGCTGTCTCCTCCGTGACCTTGATCCGCCCGGTGATCTCCCCACCGCCGGCAGGTTCGGTCTCTCCGGTGCGGTTTTGGAGCGGCACCGACCTCGCCACTCGTGTCCCGGGGGCAGGTTCCTGGGAATGAGTGGCTGTGGCGGCTGTGGGCACGGCTGGGCCGCGCCTCCCGGCTGGGGCGGCAAGCGCCGTAGCCCGAGGCCCTGAGCAGGTCCTGAGGGAGGCAGCGGGAACGCCTTGTGCTGGGAAAAGGCCCTGGAGGAGCCTGGCAGGTGCGGCTCCAGCACCGGGGTAGAAAGCTCCTCGCAGACTCTTTCTATACCAGCAATAATAGGGTGTACAGCAGAACCAGGGAAGTGACTGTGATCCTGTGCTCGGCCCTGCTGAGGCCACACCTCGAGATCTGGGGCCCTCAGTTCAGGAAGGACTCTGAGGTGTTGCAGTGAGTCCAGAGTAGGGCAGCGAAGCTGGCGAAGGGTCTGGAGCACAAGTCCTGTGAGGAGTGGCTGAGAGAGCTGGGGGTGTTTAATTTGGAGAAGAGGGGGCTCAGGGTGAACTCTGTTGCTCTCTACAGCTGCCTGAGAAGAGGTTGTAGCAAGATAGGGGTCGGCCTCTTCCACCATGCAGCTAGTGACAGAATGAGAGGAAATGGCCTCAGGTTGCACCAGGGAAGGCTCAGGCTGGACCTCAGGAAGCATTTCTTCACAGAAAGAGTGATTAAGTTAGGAATGGGCTGCCCAAAGGGGTAGTGGAGTTACTGTTCCTGGAGGTGTTCAAGGAGAGACTGGATGTGGCACTTAAAGAGTGGTCCAGTTGACAGGGTGGTGTTCGATCACTGGTTGGACTCGGTCAGAGGCCTTTTCCAAGCTTTCCTGGACCTGTGTGGGAAGCCAGTGTATATCCGCGAGTTGCTTGAACCTGGCTGGTGATTGTGCCCAGGAAGGGCTGCTGAGGCGTCTGGCAGGTTTGTGTTAGCTGGGCTGTAAGTCCTGAGTGAAGGCTTGTTCTTCTCCAGGATGAAGTGGGAGTTCCCAGTTTGTCCTGCGTTTCCATAACGAGCTTGGGATTACAACAGTGACCTGTAGTTGTACTTGTGTTACAAAGTAAGCGCGGAAAAGACAACTACAAGAGAGAGGGAAAGGCGTAAAGGGTGTGTCTGTGTTTTAGATGGCAGCGAGCTGGCCCCGGTTGGACCTTTAGTTTCACAAGGGCTGCAATCTAGCATAACAGTTCAGGATTACCGCGGTCAGTGCCGCCTTCAGACTTAGTGTGACATCTTTTTCTGCTTTGTGGACTTCTGTTCAGACCCAAAGCCTGGTAACACAGCGGTGTGGAACAGGGAGAATAGCTACCTGGTGGAGAAACCTCTTAGGAATAGCTGTTAGGACTGATCTCATTCCAAGATGACTGCAGAAACCAGAAGTGTGTTAGCAAAGATACTGACATAGTGGATTTGCTGTTATGCAGGAAGATAATTTGAGGAAACTGGCATGAGAAATGATAAAACTGGGTTGAGGAAAGTGTGCTGGAGTTCACTTCAGAGGTGGGGGAAGAGGTGGACACTTGGAATTAATGGGGAGGGAAGAGCTGCTTCTTAGCATATTGTAGGGTGATGGAACCATGAATGTAACAGCTGCTGGAAAAGGCAGATATCACTCCAGTGAATTTTAGGATATATTTCAAATCAGGGAGTGCCCATGTCGCTGGTCAGGTGACTAACGTGGCTTTGTGTTGCTGTTCTCAGCAATCATACATGTGGACTTAGGCTTATTTTTTGAACTGTGTAAAGAAGAAATACCAGGTTCTGGTACAGTGGAGAGGTGGAGACTAACATTCGGCTTGCTTTAATGTGTCAGAGCAAAGAGTGCATACTGAGTAGGTTCGGGTGCAGTGTTGGTTGGTTTGGTTTTGAGCATGTCACGGAGAGGAAGTGACGTTGCAGAAGGGTAGAACTTGCACCCTTGTGCTTAGTTTATGTATTAGTGAATGGTTCTAAATTGGTCACTGATTTCATAGAGAATAAGAGAAATATCTCTGACTTTTGAAGCAGTGCTCAGCTGGAAGACCATTCTCTACAACCTCTTTTAATTTTCAGTGCTGTGACCACCTGAAATGACTCAAATTCTGAGGATTGCTTGACAGGAGAGGTATCTTCCGTTACTTCCCAGGGTTCCCATAAAGCTGTCTTTGTCTTTGCTTAATTGTGAAAAAACTGCAAGAATACCACAGCATTAATTGCAAACGTATTCTTCTGTCGGCGCAGCCTCAGACAGGTCTGAGAAGTTGGTCACTGTTAGTGAAGTAAAGAATGTTTAGTTTGGGACACCCTGTTAACGGCGGGCTATTCTCTCGTCATTCAAACTCTGATTATATGCCATGATTATGGGAAAGCCAGAACTTCAGTGCAGGTAGCTCTGGAATACAGTAATATTCTTGTATATGTGCTACCAGGGGTCAGTGAAGATTTGTTATAAATGCTGGGTAGCTGAGGATGCCGAAAGTCTATCCTGTGGAAACACTTGTTCCATAATAGTTGTCTTGGCTTCTTTCCGTAGTGGCCAGCAGCGTGTCAGGCTCCTGCACGGAACTTACATTTCACAGTCTATGGAAAGAAAAATGCCTCTACGAAGGTTTCTGACTCGGTATGTCTGTGCTTTTTATATCGCGATTCAGTAATGCACTTTATGCTTGACAAACGGGAAGCATCAGGCTTCTGGTGGAGTGTTGTGTTCAAGTACTTCATGAGTCAAGTTGCAGAAATGTGAGGCTCCTTTTAATGACAGTTTCCAACCAAGAGGGTATAACAGATGTAGCAATTACTGCAAGAATTTACTGAGAGCATTATGCTTATCCTGCTTTTGTTTTCCCAAAACTTGATTGACCTAGCTTGAATTATTTGTGATCGTAACAAACTGATTTGCTTTTCCAGATTTCTACACAGTACCCCGTAGTGGACCATGAGTTCGATGCAGTTGTGGTGGGCGCAGGGGGAGCAGGCCTGCGGGCTGCCTTCGGTTTGTCGGAAGCTGGGTTTAACACAGCCTGCGTTACCAAGCTGTTTCCCACCCGCTCGCACACTGTTGCTGCACAGGTGAGAAATGAGGCGGAACAAATGGCTGAAGAGTGTCTGCTGTCAGAAAGGTGATTTGGACGTAGAATAATCATAGGATGGGTTGTTTTGGAAGGGACCTTAAAGATTACCCGGTTCCAACGTCCCTGCCATGGGCAGGGATCCCATCCATTAGATTTGATTGCTCAGGACCCCATCCAGCCTGGCCTTGAACACTTCTAGGAATGGGGCATGTGAGCATCATGTTTCAAGGCCGTGCTTCTTTTATAAATATTGCATATTTAGTTGAAAGTTTTTTGGAGGGTAGTATATCATAGAATCACAGGATCATTAAGTTTGGGAAGGACCTCTAAGATCATAAGAGTCCAACCATTAACCTGTCACTGCCAAACTATATTAATTAACAAGTACATTTCATTTTGCTTCCAAGCTAACGACCTTGCAAGACACATTTCTTTAATCTTGCTTCCAGTTGTTCTTAAAATCCTTATTTCCCCTTGTGTTTTCATTGCACTGTACTGCCTCTTTTTTCTTCCCCTTTTCTAAACATCAAAATGCGGTGCTGCTTCTCTACCTACAGTGCAACTGTGATCCCTGTGTTGCACAGAACAGCAGAATGAGCCATTGTGAAACTGAGGAGTTTCACAGGTTTTTCACCGCCGTGTTAAGTCTGACTTTATTTCTTGTACACAGGTGCATAACTGGTATGTGATTTTTAATAGAAATGAGGTAAACCTACTAAGGTTGTTGTACTTGAGTAATGTAATTCCAGGAAAATGGGTTTTCATTTTCAGGGAGGGATCAATGCTGCTCTGGGGAACATGGAGGATGATAACTGGAGGTGGCATTTCTATGACACAGTGAAAGGGTCGGACTGGCTGGGTGACCAGGATGCCATACACTACATGACTGAGCAAGCCCCAGCTGCGGTGATAGAGGTGAGACCCATGGGATTTGATGTCAGCTGCAGTTATAAATAACACAGGCTAGCTTCCAGGGAGATCTCCTTAAAATAACTCATGTTGTGATGCACAGAAGTTTCTGATGCTTGTATTTGGGTTCAACAGCTGGAAAATTACGGAATGCCATTCAGCAGAACTGAAGAAGGAAAAATCTATCAGCGTGCATTTGGTGGACAGAGTCTTCAGTTTGGAAAAGGAGGGCAGGCCCACAGATGCTGTTGTGTTGCAGACAGGACTGGACACTCACTCTTACACACTCTGTATGGCAGGGTAAGCAGTTGTGAAGTAAACTTGGTTTGGGTTTTTGTATTTGCAGTTAGTGATTTTTTTTTTTCCTTTTTTCCCCCCAGAGTTTGAAAAAAAAATCAAACCCACACCAAACAAACATGTAGCTGTTCACATATGAATGAGAAATCCAGGGAAATGGCTTATAGCAGTTTTGGGTTATCTTCCTTCCAGATGCAGTGTAGAAGGATGAAGACGATGGATGCTAATTAGTCAGCTTTGTGGTCTGGACTAATTCTGCACTGTTAGTACTTTTGTATCTGTTGACTAGACCCAAAGAGAATTTATATAAACTTTGCCCAAAAGCCCTTTTTTTCCAAAGATTTGACACAGTAGCATTGGGGAGCTCTGAAAAGAGGTACAAGCCAGCATTTTTCTTCACTCATCTTCAGACTGGGAGGAGGGGGAAACAAGGTGTAAATTAATTAAGGCCTACTGTGCATTCCTGAGCTTGTTCTATGGCAAGTAAGTGACTAGTGTTCCAGCATGTCTGGCTGTGAATTCCACAGACCATAATTGAATTGTTGGAAAGTGGCAGTGAGCTACTTGAAACCAGAAATCCAAGTACCTGGCAGCTACTGTTTTTAATTTACTTTGTAGCCAGCTAATTGCTCTGCTCCGTGTTCGCACTGTTTGTGCTGCTGCAATGCAAATGCTCAGTGCTGCCAAACGCTGCTCTCATCCCTGAGGGCAGGAAGGAATGTTGGACTCGGTGTCTGCTGCTCCTGGTGGTTTATTGGCCTGCAGGAGGTGTTTTCCATTTCTGTGGGAGAGCTTAAGTGCAGTGTGCTTGTACATGTACGGAGCACTGCAGCTGGCTAACGTGTTGCCAAATGTAGAGTGAAAGGACAAGTCCTGCTGACTGGCTCATGACTGCTCAGAATTAAGTACTTTTGCTGCACTTGTACCTTTTAAAGCTAGAATAGGTTAATTAGCAAATTCTTCAATAAACAGTTGTGAGGAAACAGTCTTCCCTGACAGTTGGCGGGGATGTGTTTTATCCTGGTACATCCTGTGTGAATTGACAGTTTTGAAGAGAGGTTACTTCAGTAAAAGTTCCTTTTCTAATTTTCCTCCAGTCTCTACGATACGATACGAGCTACTTTGTTGAATATTTTGCCTTGGACCTACTTATGGAGAACGGAGAGTGCCGTGGTGTTATTGCCCTGTGCATCGAAGATGGAACCATACATCGTTTTAGGGCAAAGAACACGGTCATTGCCACTGGGTAAGGAAACATTGGTATTGAAGGACAAACACCTGGGAGTGTTACCAGCTGGAAGTTTGTGTGCTTGTACATGTGTGGAGAAGATACATTGACAAAACATAATTTATATGTTCGTTCTTCCCACGCTAAAAGGAATATAACTGAATTCATTCATCCCTCTGAAAGAAAGCATGCGCTAATTTTGTGACCAAGTGCAAGTTTGTTAGGGGGTCTCACTTGGAATTATAGAACAATCCCATAAAGTAAGAAGGTGTAAGAGTATTATGTATGATGCAAATGGTCCTCAATTTTTGAAACATGCTGTTTGAAACAGACATTTTTTGCAGTGCTAAAAACATGTATCTGGACAGTTCTGAATTTTCTGTAGGAAATAGCTTTTGTCAAAATTCCGGAGAACCTATTCCATTAAAATATTACCGTTGTAATTCTAACTGTTCTGGGTTGAAATTACCATAATATTAGTGTAACTTAACATTACTTGGTTGCAAAGTTTGTAAGTGTTTATTAAAATGCTATTGGAATTAGTCTTTTGCTGCTTATGGCTGTCTCCTATCTATTTCAATATGTAAAATATTTATAAATGTAGCTAACAAAAATATTTGGTTTGGTTGCCTACATAATTTGGCTTTCTGAGGTGTTTTTCCTTCTTGTTTACTTTGAGGTACATGGAATATGTAGGTTGATATTTCTGTGAGCTTGTCCTGAAATTGGGTAGATTGGCAGCTCTTGGTAGTGGAGGCTAACCTAGTTGTTTTCAGCATAATAATTCATGTTTAATACCTAGACAACGAAATTTTTAAATCTAAGAATATAAAACCAGGGCCATGTTGAGGATAGAAACCATTTTTATATGCTGTTTTTTATAAAACTGCTAACGATATTTCAAATGAAGTTGAATGGTATTGGATTGAAGGAATTTTCTGAAATAACTTTTTTTTTCCAGGCAGAAAGGCTTCTGATATTAACCTAACTATCCTGCTTTGGAATTGGCATTCTTTTTCTTCAGCCTTCTGTCACCAGCCATTTGTCAAATATGGTTGATCAAAACAGGGCTAAGCCAGTTTTGTTTTCTTTTGGTTGGACTAGTACAGGAGATGGTAAAACTTAAGCACTTTTCTTATTAACCGTCTCCACTGTTGTGCGAACAGCGTAGTTTAGTGGTTTGTTTTAGTGATGTTTTAATTTTTCTTCCTGCTAATTCTGTTAACGTTTGTGTTCCGTAGCGGGTATGGTCGCACCTACTTCAGCTGCACATCTGCTCATACCAGCACTGGTGACGGCACTGCCATGGTCACACGAGCTGGGCTTCCTTGCCAGGACTTAGAATTCGTGCAGTTCCACCCTACAGGTACAGAATATGAAATTGTACTTAAAACATTATTTTTAATGAGTTGAACAGATTTTTATGTTGTTTTAAAACGTCACAGAATCACAGAATATGCTGAGTTGGAAGGGACCCGTCAGGTTCATTGAGTCCAACTCCTGGCCCTGCACAGGACACCCGAAGAGTCACACCATGTGCCTGAGAGCGTTGTCCAAATGCTTCTTGAACTTGATCTGGCTTAGTGCTGTGACCACTCCCCTGGGGAGGCTGTTCCAGTGGGTGAAGAACCTTTTCCTGATATCCAACCTAAACCACCCCTGATTCAGCTTCAGGCCATTCCCTTGGGTCCTGTCCGTGGTCATCAGAGAGAAGAGATCAGTGTCTGCCCCTCCTCTTCCCCTCACAAGGAAACTGTGACTGCAGTGAGGTCTCCCCTCAGTCTCCTCCAGGCTGAACAGACCAAGTGACCTCAACTGCTCCTCATTTGTCTTCCCCTCAAGGCCCTTCACCATCTTTGTTGCCCTCCTTTGGACACTCTCTAATGGTTTAATGTCTTTTTTCACCTTGTGGCACCCAGACCTGCCCCCAGCACTCGAGGTGAGGCTGCCCCAGTGCAGAGCAGAGCAGGACAATCCCCTCCCTTGCCCGGCTGGCGATTCTGTGCCTGATGCCCCCAGGACACACTTGGCCCTCCTGGCTGCCAGGGCACTGCTGACCCATGGTCAACTTTCCACTGACCAGGATCCCCAGGTTCCTTTCCATGGCCCTGCCTTCCAGCATCTCCTTCCCCACTCTGTCTGTACATCCCGGGTTGCCTCATGCCAGGTGCAGAATCTGGCACTTTGCCTTGTTGAACTTCATACAGTTGGTGATTTCCCACCCCTATTAATTAGCTGAGGTCTCTCTGCAGGGGCGTCCCTGCCTTTGAGGGAGTCAACAGCTCCTCCCAGTTTTTTACCGTCTGCAGACTTGCTCAGTATCCCTTCCAGTCCCGTGTCCAAGTCATTTATGAGGCTGTTGAAGAGCACAGGGCCTAAGACAGAGCCCTGCGGAGCCCCACTAGTGACAGGTCACCAGTCTGATGTCACCCCAAGCATGATGTGCTCAAGTCAGTTTGCACTTTTCTGCTGCACTTGAGTAGTTGCTTGTGACAGCAACTGCTGTTGGATATAAATTTGAGAGTAAGACTTAAAATGTGAGAAAGGTCTCAGCTGTTCTAATTTAAAGAGCAGTGTGAAACATTCTGAGGTGCTGTCTACAATACTAACAGGTTTTATGAATTACGGGCTGAAACCACCACTTAAACTTACGTTTCCGTTGTCCTTAATACTTTAAGGGGTTTGATATTAGATACAAGAGCAGTGGGATAGGATAGGTGCCAATGTTAGGGAATTGCATATTAAGTGGAGTAGTTGAAGTTAAGGTGTATATTTAGAACTGTGGTTTTACAGCATGTGATGAGTATCCGAACTGTGAACAATGATCTAGATTTGATGAAACTAGATCTCTTTTGTAGCTAATTAAATGCATCGGTTTAACTTGTGATTTTTTGTAAATGGTTTACTTAATTTTACAATGTTATTGTTATATCATGGAGATCCAATGTTCCTTTGCCATAGTTAATGTTTTTTCAGTTAAAGAAGCTTCTCTGCTTGTTTGATAATTCTGTAGCTTTTAAGATAATTATAAAGTGCATGAGTTGGTTTGCATTTTTGTTTTGTGTGATGACCAATGCTGCAGAATAACAGGTAGGCCTTCCCTCTCTAAAGGAAAAGGAAACTGAGTAAGCTTTCACGTTTCACAGGATTTGAAGCCATCCTGTACTGCTTTAGCACAGGAGAAGAGGGAACAAAAATGAGCAAATGGACCTTGAGATAATCAACTTCTGGTTTACTAAAAGTCTTAGAATAAATGCTGAAGGTCTACAGGGTCTTCATAAAATTCTCCTGACATATTGATGGGTGCGCGGATCACCTCCAGTTTTAATATTTGAAATACTGTGTCTGTTCCAAATCAACTTGCTTACCTTTTGGAAAAAGTGTTTGAAAGGAATAACGCTTTTTTCTGTGTAGTCTTGAGGGACAGTTCCTGGTGGTATGATTAGGGTGGATTAAAATCTGCCCCTCTGATCTGATTGCATTATTTTGAGAAGACCTTGCTTGCTCAGTGTTCATCATCCTGACTGTGAAGCTGTGTGGAGAAATCTCCTTCAGTGGCATTTTCTTTCTTGAATAGGTATCTATGGGGCTGGCTGCCTTATCACGGAAGGATGTCGTGGAGAGGGAGGTATTCTGATCAACAGCCAAGGTGAAAGATTCATGGAGAGATACGCGCCCGTTGCCAAGGACCTGGCTTCCAGGGATGTAGTGTCGCGTTCTATGACCATAGAAATCCGTGAAGGAAGGTTAGTTAAATGCTCTTAACAAAGCTGCACAATAAATACTTAATCATACTAGCCTGTAGGAAGTGCAGTAGTTCATTTGGCAAGTGCATGGTAATTCATGAGAGTGAGCTTTAATGACTGTCAAGCTGATCTCTGTGTGTAAGGCAGAAATCTTTCTTGTTAATTTCTAATGATGCTGAAAGAGAACAGACGGTGTTAAGAGTCTCCTGTTTGAACTCAGTGTGTCTAGAGACAGTTGCTCAAACAGGTTTAATGTATATACTCTTACTACAAACAATTAAAATAATTTGGTGCTCTGTTCTCTTGACTGAGTATCCAATTTTTACATATTTCTGCAGAGATGTAATAGTTTAAAGTCTTAAATAATGTGAATTGTTGTGAAAAGAAAGCTGGGAGCTGGAAAATGGCCTCGATTCATCCAAGTGCCACAGTCTTATTAAATATGCTAGATATTAATTTTTGTCAGATAATGTTTGAAAAAGTACCTATTTATTTTCACAAATGAAACGGATTGGATTAGAAATGCTACTAGTGTTTATAAATTCGTGTTGCTTATTCCAATGTTGCTTTTTTTGCTAGGGGTTGTGGTCCTGAAAAAGACCACGTGTACTTGCAGTTGCACCACTTGCCCCCACAGCAGCTGGCAACCCGTCTCCCAGGGATTTCCGAAACAGCCATGATATTCGCTGGAGTCGATGTCACCAAAGAGCCTATCCCTGTCCTGCCTACTGTGCATTATAATATGGGAGGTATTCCTACTAACTACAAGGGACAGGTAAGGAATACACATCGCTTTTGGGCTCAGTTTTCATCAGCATAATAGGAAATTGTTTTCCAAATAGAAAAGCGTTAAGAATGTTTTTCATAAATGTAAGGATGATTAATACCATTATTAATAATAATATGAGAATGATGTCAGAGTACTTAAAACACACAATCTGTTTTGTGTTTTTAAATAACTTGATAACCGTCTTCCAGTCCATCTGGAGTTGGGAGTTCCGAGAAACATCTAAAATGAAGTTACTGTCATGTCTGACAACAATTCTCTGTTTATCAAGCTGAGGATAATATAGCCGAACATAGATCAAAGCAGGGCTCTGTTGTATTCTGTAACGAGAGTTAGTGTGTATTATTCCTCTGTAGTTCATGTAATTTAAACACTAAAGCAGATCCTTCAACTGACACTAGTTGGAAGTCAGTGTGATGGTGTCCACTGAATTCTTCTCTTTGTGTATTGTACTTGTTAAATTTCAATGTAAAAATTTGCCTTAGAAGTGTGTGCAGATCAGACTTTATTCCTGTGCATTCTGACTTGCTGCAGAGTTGTGGTGAAACGGAACCATGCATTCTTCATAAGGAAATCTTGGGGTTTAGTCCCGTCTGTGTTTACATACTGCACACATGACTACTTGCCCTTTAGAACTAAGATAATTCTGGGTCTGGAGTTGGAAAAAACTCTTGACTGCTGTGTTCCATCCTTACATGCACATGGAATTTGCAAATAAGGAGGTTTGCACTGTTACAGACCATTTAAAAGCTGAGTATCAGTGAAGTGTGTGCCGTGCTAGGTGATCACTCACGTGAACGGTGAGGATAAGGTGGTGCCTGGGTTATACGCCTGCGGGGAAGCGGCCTCTGCATCCGTCCATGGCGCAAATCGGCTTGGAGCAAACTCGCTTCTGGATCTGGTGGTCTTCGGTCGTGCCTGTGCCCTGACTATTGCAAACACATGCAAGCCTGGTAAGTCTCCCTGTTCTAGAGACTTTTGCCTTTATGTTGTAATTTCTGCCCAGTGAAGAGTTGTTGCTACCTGACTCAAATGTAGAATGATAGACAGAGGCTCTTACTTGCTAGAAATGAAATCAGTGTCTATGCTTTTTGTAGGCATGTTCTTTGCTATGCAAATGTTTTGACATTACTGTTTGCTTTGTAGTTGATCCTTTTAAAACTAGAATTGGGTCGATGCTATTGGCAAGAACAATTAGGATTTTTGACAAATTAACACAAAATATTGAATGCGAAGACTGACTTCTCTACATCCTGCACCATCTTCTGCATCCAAATGTAATCTGTCTTACACTTGGCACTTTTGTGTAGTGGAATTTGCTGCCACCTTGCTGATTTATTTATAAGAAGGACTGTCGTGCAAGTGGTAGGAGATAGATACTGAAAATTGCAGTATCTCATTCCCTGCATTCTCACTGCTGAATATTATATGTTTTTAAATAATCTGCTTCAGCAACAATTGTTGACCTGAGGAAACAAAGAAGCAAGCCCCGCCTTCCAACACCCAACAAAATATTGCCAGTTACATTGTCAGAGCAGCTGGAGTCCAGAAGTAGTCATCTGTTTTCTGTTGCTTAATGTCCAAGCTGCACAAACTGCAGAGATGGATGATTCCTCATGGAATTGGCCTAGATCTTATGGTGCCTATTTGGTCTGGCTTTGTGCCAACATTTTTTTTTAATCTTTCTATGACTCTTTAGAGTTTGATATGGTAGAAAGGGGTTTCTTATTCTGAATGCAAAGCTGCATGTGAGGTGAACGGTGTTGGCAAGGTGCTGTGTTTGCTTTGTTGCTCAGTAACACGTGGCTTCCAGTATTAGAGGCAAGATGCAGAGCTTGTGTCTAACTACCAAGCTTATGGACTGGTCCTGGTCCCTTACAGATCCAAGAAAAGGTGGGAGGTTTGGGAGTGAGGACACAGTGAAAGCATAGGAGAAGGTGGTAAGGACCACTGGCTTATATCATAGTTCAGAAGAATTTTCATCAAGTGCTGCTTTGAAGGAATGAACAGCAGAATTTTGCCAAACCTATAAAATCTCTATTAATTGTTACAGGAAAGAATGGGATTCATGTTCCAATGAGAACTTTAAATGTATGGATACAATTGGTGGGACTTCAGGAGAGTTACACTTACTGTGTGCCTCAGAGGAAAAAACCAGATTATGTTTTAGTCAAATCTTATTTTTAGTAATTGCTAATCCATGAAACTGCCAGAAACCAAGCCCAAGCCTGACTACCAAACTTACTGAAATTTTCTTATTAGGAGACCCAGTTCCCCCCATTAAACCAAATGCTGGGGAAGAGTCGGTAGCTAATCTTGACAAGTTAAGGTTTGCTAACGGGAGCATAAGGACTTCAGAAGTGCGACTTAACATGCAAAAGGTAAGCCTGGGAAAGCTCTCGGGGACAGGCTGGGACAAGCTGCAGGCAACAGTGGGGTTTGGTGATGTGGCAAAGTGCACCTCAGGATTTGCCATGCAGAAGTAAAAAGTGTGTGCAGGAGAGGTTGTATCACCTTTGTTAATTCCTTCTGCCCTTCGTGGTTATTCCCTTGTGTAGTTTACCTGCTGTATAGTACAGTGGGGTTTCGGTTGTTTGGGGTGAATGGAAAAATGGGGGGTTTTCCAGGCTGCAGAACAGCTCTGTAGGAAGCTCTGCTGGAGCCAAGGAAGTTACGTGCTTTCATGTGCAGCATATCAAACTGATTTTGTTTCACTGTGTTGCAGACAATGCAAAACCACGCTGCTGTATTTCGTACTGGTTCTGTACTCCAAGAAGGCTGTGAGAAACTTAGCCAGATTTACGGTGATCTGGCTCATCTGAAGACTTTCGACAGAGGTAGTTCGATAGCAAAGAACACACCTTGCCCAGAGTACTCTGGGAAGAGTGTTGGTGGTTTTGGTTTCCCTTTTTTCTGTAAACCTAATGTGTTTCTTGAATGTTTGGCTGAAGATTTTGACCATTTTGAATCTTTCAAAATATTTTGTAGAGCCCTACTTACTAAACATGGTAATCAGGTAGAATACTTAACCTTACCCATCACTTTCTGGTTGCGTAATCTGTAAAAGAAGCAGAGACTGAAATTGGATTTAAATATGTAAGGTACAAACTGCTCTCAGAACATGATGTGAAGTTGTCCAAATATGAAGATGAATGATGAACTTTGTCAGTATCTTCTGAGAAGGCCGGGGAGTTGCAAAGAGGCTGTTCATAGACTGAACTCTCAGTTCTCATTCTCCAGCTGAGCAGATCACAATGCAGACAGATACTGCCATGTCCTGTGGTATATCTTAAGAGAACCTGGTTATTTTAGTGCAGCTGATGATGCACCTTTGGTTCTCTCGTTTTTGTGTATTTCTCTTGTTTGTAGACCACCTTCCACAGTATTTTAATATTTTACCAGGTATTGTGTGGAACACTGACTTGGTGGAGACCCTCGAACTGCAGAACCTGATGCTTTGTGCTCTGCAAACCATTTATGGTGCTGAGGCTCGCAAAGAATCCCGGGGTGCCCATGCCAGAGAGGATTACAAGGTATAAACATTTTCTGTGACCTGCATGTAGGATTGAATCTCCTTGTGATGTGTCCTCAGATGGATTATTTTAAATTTGTAACTTGTTCAAAGTACAGTCTTCAGTGTTAAGATCAGTGTCGGATTTGTTTGGGGTCCTATCTGTTCTGCTTTATCTGTTCTTATTTGTAATTTATGAAAGGACCAATACATGGAACACTGGGAATGATCTTGAGAAGAGTTGCTCCATGTGCACATCTGAGTGATTAGAGACCTCTAAACTAGGACTGTAGTAATAATATCGTGGAGGCATAAACGGGACATAAAGATGCATAAACAGAATAATTGTCCTATGCAAGGAAGGTTACCTTAGAGCCCTTGTTAAGCCTGAACATTTCAAATTGGACACGTTGGGCAGTGTTTAGAGAAGGCCTGCTGTCTGTCCAGAGGCACCCTGGATCACAGGTGTAATTGAAAGGCAGCTGATCCTGTGGTTGTAAAGTGACTTGCAGATACAGCTTCTGGTCTGTACTAATCTCATTTTCTCCCTAGTTACGGGTAGATGAGTTTGACTACTCCAAACCACTCCAAGGCCAGCAGCGGAAGCCATTTGAGGAGCACTGGAGAAAGCACACCCTGTCATATGTGGATATCCCAACTGGGAAGGTACTTTGAACTTGCTGCTTGAAGGTCTTTTTTGCTGTTAAAGGCTGTTTTCATAAACGGCCTTGGAAGTTGTGATAATCCTGCCAATGATTGTCACAAAATCCAACACTTATTATGTTGTTGAGCAGTAGGCATAACTGGGAGAAATTAGTGGTGATCTTTGGGAAGTGGGTTTGCTGTTTGAGCTGGAACTTTGTTTCCCCTTGTGTCAGGCTAGTTCAAAAGCTTTTTTCTTCTAATGGTGACAAAACCTGTTGTTGGGTGTTTAGTAGAACAGCTTTATGGTATTTCAAAGATAGAACTGAATTCTGACCCTATAAAAGTCTTAACTGTTGGTGTTTTTTGTATCTCATTGTCTGAATCCTCTTGTCCTAATGTTCTTTGTTGCCTTTTACTTTAGGTTACCTTGAAGTACAGACCAGTGATCGACAGAACTTTGAATGAGCAAGATTGCCAGACGGTCCCGCCGGCGATCCGCTCCTACTAGCAGCTTACATCTCGCTCGAAGCCCTCTCCCAGAGGGGCCAGTGTACATAAGCATAGCACAAGCAAACCAAAATAGCGTTGTCATTTAGCAGTGAACGGGAAATGCCGACAAAACTTTTCTCCAGCTTGTATTCTGCTGTGGCTTACTGTACATTTATTAAAAGTGGAATGCAGAACAGCTTGTGTCAAGACTGACAGCGCAAACACAAAATGTGTCTAAATAAAGTCATTACAAGTCTTGTATTTGTTTGAATATGCTGATCTGTGTATAATTACAATGCTCTTACTGTGAAGATATAGTTATTTCCGTATTTTAAGAGCAAGAAATGTGGTGCCCAGTGACAGGACAAGGGGCAACAGGCACAAACAAGCACAGGTACTTTGTCTGAATATGAGGAAGATGATCTTTACTTTGAGGGTGGCGGAGCAGTGGAACACGCTGCCCAGAGAGGTTGTGGAGTCTCCTTCTCTGGAGATGCTAAAAGCCTGCCTGGATGTGATCCTGTGTAACCTGCTCCAGGTGAACCTGCTTTCCCTGGGCGTTGGACTAGATGACCTCCAGAGATCCCTTCCAACTCCAGCTATTGATTGCAATAGGTTTAGACAAGATGGAGATGCTGACTTTTGTGATGTGGGGACTTAAGCATCTTAGTTGCTGACTGTAAGTAATAGTGAAGAAGATGATGCACTAGTAGCTAAAACTTCATAATGTTATACTGTTTTATTGAATTAAGAGACTTCCGCTTACTTCCTCTGATATAGAATAATGTAGATAATATAGAATATATTATTAACCATTCTTTACTGTCTCTGGAACTTCTGAAGCGATTTTAGTGGCATGCCCTGTGTATTTCCTAGACTTTTCTCAGAAGAGCCAAGGGGCAGAAGACTTGCCTAAATATTAACGCTTGTAAGACTCGAATTCAATCTGCATTTAGTGCCAAGATGTAACTTGTAAGGCATTAATAGAGCAGTTTCTGGCAGCATTTCTGTGAATAACACAGTTCTTGTAGGACTGAAGTGTACCTATGCAGATTGTAATGGAATGAGGCATTCTCCGTGTTTGACAAAAAAAATTGTTTTCTTAACGGCTGAATGTTGGCTGCGGTTGGAATGTTGCTCTTGAACCGCTAGCCGAGTGAAGAAACCGAGACAGTCAAGTGGCATAAATCTGAATTTATTATTTAATTATACAACTTACATAGACTTTTCAAAGGTCGTCCAGATTGGGTAAATCCAAAACCTCCCTCTAGGCCGATTGGCCAGGTTAGAACTGCCCATGTTTTCCAGAGACCGTTTCAATAACATCTAAACTTTATTTATAAAACACAGGAAGAAGAAGAGAAAAATTCCCATGGGAAAGAATCTGTGTTACCACCGTTGGAAAAAAACCCAGAATGTTATAAAAACTGAAGTGTTGGAATGCTGCTGCTGGTGGGTGGAAAAATGGAATACACGACTTTTCACTCTGGAAGGGTTTCTGCACTTTGCACCAGGGAGAGATGCAGCACCTTGGAGCACTCTGCCTTCGTGGGCAGGAAGTACGGAGGGGGCTGTGTCTTGACTTGGCTTTTTTTATAAAAGGAGCCTTGACTGTCGTTAGGAAGGAGGGAATAAGGTTTGATACATCTTTGAAAAGGCTACAGGAAGTCAGAACAAGCTCATACATTTTCCCCCCTCCTGGGAAAATCGCTGTTGCAGCGCTTTTCCCTCTGCCCTTCGCCCGGGGCGGGCGCATTCTCCCGGGTTTTCCCAGGCCGGGCGGACCCGTCCCGTCCCGTCCCGTCCCGCCCGCGGCCGCCGATTGGCGCGGGGGAGCCTCCGGGGCCGGGC
>VYZT01037145.1:16739-42108 GCA_013400735.1 Pomatostomus ruficeps
GCTGGAGCCCGGCGCCGCCCCGCGCCGCCATGGTGAGCCCGGGCGGGGAGCGGGGAGCGCGGAGCCGTGACCTCTAAGTGCCACCGCCGGCCGCCGCCCTCGCTCCGCCCCGCACCGAACGCGGAGCGGGCGCCACCAGGGCCGGGGCTTTAATCCCGCGCGTCGCTCCGTCGGGAGCGCCCCGGCACCGGGAAGACTTGTCCGCCATCCCGTGCTGGGCGTTTGCGGCCGTTCCCGCATCCTTCGTGCGGCAGGGCCGGGGCAGGCTCGGCAGCCGCTCCCGGGCAGGCCGGGATGCGCAGCGCGCAGCTCTCTCGCGGCGCGGCCCGGGATGAGATCCACGGCGTCCTGCCGGGCTGGAAAGGTGCTGCTGCCCGACCTGCTTCTCACGGAGCTGTGCCGAGCGGCACCTGCTTCCACAGGAATCTTAGGCGTTTTTTTCGGAGCTGTTGAGGTGCAAATAACAAAGTGTTGTATCCTCACAGTAATGGGAATAGTCCTCTCTGGAATAACTTCGGGGCTGCCTGAAAATGACGGAGCTTTCAGCTGAGAGCTGTCCGGTACTTGCAGCAGGCATCGTCAGTAGATTTTCGTGTATAATGAATTGATTGTCAGGCTCAGACGCGAGTGGGACTTGATTGTTGCATGCGGTTCAACACAGAAACGCTATTCGGATGAGTAACTTCAAATCTCAGTACTAACACGCAGGATGTTGCGTGGAAGCCTTAGTCTCAGGTGCATCTTGGTGAGTTCACTCCTTAAAACGAGGTAGTTTTGACTGTCAGAAGAATATCGGCAGAAAGTAGGGTGTTTGGGATTTCATCGATTTCTTCGTTTACTAAATTAGTTAATAAATTCATCTAGAACATTAGTTTCCAATCTGTGATATTGATTAAGGCATAAAAAGTAGCATTTAAAAGAGCAAGCTTCCCAACGAGTGAAAAAACTTACTGGTGGGTGAAACTTACTGCATAAGAAAACTGGTGTCAGAGCAGAATATGTAACTCAAACCACTGGCCTGCTGGATGGTTCCCTTTCTTTATTTTGCCATTTGGCTTTGTCTGAGAAAAACATTAATAGGTCGTGGCCTTCATTCATTTGCTGAAAACCTGGTATTTATGAATCTGGTTTTGCAATCTTACAAGAAAGAGATGCCTTCTTCTCTTTGCAGATCAGAAAAGTGACCACTCCTGTGTGTCTTGTGAGTTCCTTGAGTTTAAATAACACCACTAGTTAAAATATCCCTCAGTGAATCTGGAAGTCAAACAGCTGTTGAATTCTTACAGAAGTTCTGTATGTTTTTATGTAAAAGAGGAACCACGAAAAGATGTACTAACCAGTATTTAAATTAAAAAAAACTCAGCCACTCAACAAACCCAAGCCATCACTGATGTTTGTAGCGATTTTTTCAGTAGCTAGAATTGTTTTAAAACATGTTGTGTAGATCCAACCAAACATTCATGCTGTCCGGGTATGGTTATTGTGTTGCCTTAACTAACAGCTAAATTGCATAAGATGTTTTAAATGGAATTGTCATAATGGTGTTTCTGTAGCTGAACATTGTAAAATATTTGGGATTAGGTTCTAAAGGGTAAATTTCAGAATTTGTGACTCAAATTATGTTATAAAAGAGAAACCATGCTTAAAAATGGAAACATTCTTCATCTGCTAAAGGAGAGCAGTTGAACAGAAATTACATATTCTGATGGCCTCGAATGATTGCTTTTGACATGCTAAAAGCGATGGTTCTTTGAATTGAAATACTTAAATCCAAAAGTTGCTGCATCCATAAATCAAGATGTAATTTTCTGCAGGAAGCATTATTGCAGCAGCTCTGCCATTTGAGTGCCTCTGGTGTGTTATGGTGCAATCAGCTCTGATCAGTTCTCTGCAGCAAGGCAAAAGTACAGTTCTGTTTGCCTAACTCTGTAAGCTTTGGACTGTGTTTGGGTACTAGGGCTTTTGGAGGGCTGAACATACCTTGCCAGGCCTCCTAAGAAAAAAAAAAAAAATGTTTTGTAGACGTGAGGAACAGTGGTTGTGAGCAGAGCCTTGCTTGTAGCTAGGATAGAAACCAGGTGAGCACAGGAGTGCACCTTGGCTTGCGGCGGAGTCTCCTTTTGGCTTCTCCCGAGGCCCAGGGATGCGGGAGCAGAGAGCTGGTGAGAGTGTGCTACTGTTGCACCATTTTACAGCTGGTCCTCAGGGCCAGGGGGTGACTGCAGACACCGCTTTACTTCCAGGGAGTGGGACCTGCAGCTTATAAAGCCACTCAAGAGGTTGAATTCTGGCCGAGGGGTGAGGAAGTGATGTTTGTTACATTCGCATTCAGACTGCGGCTGCTGCACCAGTCTGAGAGTGATGCTGCAGCTCAGTTACTTCAGTCTGCGTGAAAAATATCACTCTGCTTTTTTACCTAATGGCACCTCTTACACTAGGAATCAGCAAATGACATTCTTCTTAAAGCACCTCACCCTGTTAACGTCATTTGAATTTATGAACTTGGAATTGGCTAGGAAAGCTGGTTTTTTTAATAATGATTTCATTGTTGAAAGGTACTTGTACGAGGATGTACTGATCCTGTTTATCTTTGTTTCACCATTGTTGACATTGGAATTATGTAAGTTTGAGGAATCGGTTGTGCAACTGCTAGCTTTGTTGTCTTAAAGGTTACAGGTAATTTAACTTTTTATATTGTTCGAGGGTGAATGCTTTAACCACTGATGATACTGAGAGCTGGGCTTGGAGCTGAATGGGTTCTGCTTATCCAGCTCTGTGAAAGCTTGGCATTGTGTGCTTTTACAAGGTGTCCAAATGCCAAAAACGGGGATTTCGAAGAATGTGAGTCAGTGATCCCAGCTGCTGGAATATTAATGTGTGCACTTGTACAGTAAGACCCACAAGCATCCCAATTAAACATTTTTGGTAGTAACATACTAAAGAAGCATTTACTATATTCAGGGTTTTCGTAGCATGTAAATGAATGCTTAGTGACTCAGGCAGGACAAAGAAGATTAAAGAACATAGTAATGACATACTGTTCCACAATAAGCTTTCTATTCTCACGGACTCGGGGCCTGGGAGAGCATCAGCCAAAACACGAATTGTGGGGAGTGGGACAGCCATGTGAGAGCTAACCCTTGCTGTGGGCTGGGCTGCATTTTCTTCCGGTTCACAGGCACCACCTCCCCTGTGAGTACTCAAAGTGAGCAGGGCTGGTGTCTCTGGTGTGTCACTGATGGTACCTGATGGCAGAGTATCTCTGTCTGGCTGGGAATGATGCTCAGGACAATAAAAAGGCTGGGACACTTCCCTCACCCTGCCTGCAGCTTGCCATCCATGGTGATGTAAACCTGGGCAGAGAGAAGGTCAGGGCTGCTGGAGAGGATATTCTTGCCAATACCCGGCTGTGCTCCTGGCCAAGAGCACTGAGACTCACTAAAGAAGGAGCAAGTAAAATGAACCAAGAAGAGAGAGGAACAATCTGACTTCAGAAGTGGACTCCTGGGGAAGAGTAAGAACTGTGCAACATAGACAATTCTTTCCCCATTTTCTGACCCAAATGCTTTTTATACTTGGTCCTGGTGAGGCCACACCTCCCGTGCTGTGTCCAGTTCTGGGCCTCTCAATTCAGGAAGGACATTGAGGTGCTGAAGAGAGTCCAGAGAAGGGAAATGAAGCTGGTGAAGGGTCTGGAGCACAAGTTCTGTGAAGAGCAGCTGAGGGAGCTGGGGGATGCTTAACCTGGAGAAAAGGAGGCTCAGGGAGATCTTATCACTCTCTCCAACTGCCTGAAAGGAGGATGTAGCCAGGTAGGGGTCAGCCTCTTCTCCCAAAAAATTAGTGATGCGATGAGAGGAAATGGCCTCAAACTGCACCAGGGAGGGTTCATGTTGGATGTCAGGAATAACTTCTTCACTGGAAGGGTGATCAGACATTGGAATGAGGTGCCCGGGAAGTGGCGGAGTCACCATACCTGGAAATGTTTACAGAATGACTGAATGTGGCACTTTGTGCTATGGTTTCATTGCCATGGTCATGTTTGATCAGAGGCTGGACTTAAAGATCTTGGAGGACTTTTCCCACCTTAATGATTCTATGATTTTGGCATTGGGAGTTTCCTGAGTCTGTGGTTTGTCTTTGTAATAATCCAGTTTAGATCTTTCTTCTGAGGGCTTATATCATCTTCCCTGAAGTCTTGTGGATTTCTTGCATCCGCAGCACCAGCTGGTGAGGAGTTTTGTCAGTCTGTGACTTGTGTAAAGAGCTGCTCTCTTTCCCTTGCTTGAACCTGACTCCTACAATCGTGTTAGGGCTCCTGTGTCTTGTATTGGAAGAGGCAGTGAGCAGCTAATACTGGTTATACCTCAGTTTTCCTTCAATCCCCAAGTTATCTTTTTTCTGAACAAAAGTCACTTGTCTTAAGAAAGCTATTCCCTACCTTTTATCAGCTTTATTGCCTTTGAACTGTTTCCAGTAATCCACATTTTGGGGATGAAAGAGCCAAATCCGCACAAAGACCCTCAGACTGTCGATGAACCATGGTGGCACAGCAGTGTTTCTCTTTGTGTCTTCTGCTTTTCTTGATAGTTCCTCACTTTCGCTTTTCTTCTTTCACTGCACTGCACCACTGACTTGGCTCTACTGATAAAAGGTTTCCCAAGGACTCACCCCTGAGGGTCGTGGTTAGGTCAGGAACCCGGCATTGTATATGGATATACCCTGCCTACAGGGCTGGGATTGTTTTACTCTATCCATAATAAAGAAGTGAAAAAGACTTCTCCCCCTTCCTGAAGACTCTGAAAGAAGGTAATCTCCTCTTTTGGGAAAGGAGGAATACCTTTCTCACAGAAACTTCGCTGACCAAGGTATGGGAAGAGGAAGAGTAAACTGCTCTTGCTTCCTGTCCAGTTCCATAATCTTTGCAGAGCTGCATGTGAATATGATCACATCGTCACAAATGAATGGGGTGTTCTGCAAAAAGAAAAGAGTTACTTTTTTGGGGGTATGTCAGCTGAAATTAATTTACCTGTGTTTGTGTTAGATAATAACATGGTAGTTGGATACATGACACAGAAGTATTACCATACATAAATATTGCATGAAATATACCTAGATATAGTTCTGTTGTGTTGCACATACAGGAGCAACTGTGTTGCTGGTTTATTATGCTGGAAAGGATAACTAGTGGTCAGTAACTTGGTCCTGGATCAGTCAGTTGCTGCCTTCCAGTGTTAAGTGTCCTGTGCAGTGTGGATTTCACACAGGAATTGTGTCACGCGTGTGTTGGTCAGGTGGATGCTGCCCCAATTCTTAACCGTGCTGGTTCTTCAGTTGGGCTTTAACAAAACACCCGTTCTGTAAATTGTGAACTAAATTACTAATTCTTTGAAAAGGAGAAACAGTCTTTCATCGGGATGAGGTTTCATGCAGTGGGCACCTGAGGTCTTAAGCCTCGTAGTGCTGCCTGTCACCATGGGTCAGGTGTGATGCACGCTTTTGGTAGTTGTGGCTTTTAGTGGGACAGCTGCTCAAACTAGAAAAATGTCTCAGTTTTGAAGATGTACTTAGAAAAATACCTATAAGGAGCTGCATGTCTTTGCTTTTAATTTTTTTCTGTCTTCTTGAGCCTCTTTTTCTTGACTACCTGCTTTCAAAAAGAATATACTGATTGCCAATGTTTGAATTTTTTTTTTTTTCCTTTTCCATAGTCTACTCAAGAGGCTTTTAGGATAGAATATGATACCTTTGGTGAACTGAAGGTCCCAAGTGACAAATACTATGGTGCCCAGACTGTAAGATCTACAATGAACTTCAAGATTGGAGGTGTTTCAGAAAGGATGCCAGTAAGTAATTCAAATCTGTGTTCTCTTCTTCTCTAGATTATGTTTTGGATGTGAAAAGCAATGCCTTCTTCTTAGACTTTTGCTGGAGGTATGAGCAGCTTTGAATTTTATTTAAAGGTAGAAATTTCATGGCAATATATTATTCTGGTAGAAATATTTCTTGTTGCATTTAAATAAATTGAATATTTCTTTTGAATAGTTTTATGGTGTTGCTTTATTTTTTAATAACCAGGATGAATAGAAATCTGTCTTTCACCTTCACAAAGACCAAAAAGCAAATGGAATAATTTGTCTGATGTAGCATTTATATTATTTTTTATTGAAGTTGTCTAGCATAACATGAGATGATATAAACCTAATTTTTTAGGTGTAGCTGTGCATACACCATTAATATGCACATGCTTTGTCATACACTGACTCTTCAGGTACTAAAACACGTTAAGTTTTCTCTCAAAAGGCTGTTTTAGAAATGGAACCAGTTCAGTTCTAGTGCATATAACTTTTGACTCACAGAGCATACCTGGGCTTGGAAAGAGAGCTGTGTACTGCCCTCTGGACTGCGTGGATCAATGTTTCTGTTAGTGGGAGCGCAGGTCAGGTGGCCTGATTGCTCTCTGGTTTGGTTGATGGACTGCTGCTGGATTTAAGATCAGAAGGAGTTTGGTTTAGAACCAGACATGCATGAAAAATTGCTTAACATGTCCTTTGGGGGAAAGAAATTGTTTATTTAAACTTACCCTTGTGTCTCAGGTCCAAGTCATAAGGGCTTTTGGCATCTTGAAGAGAGCAGCTGCTGAAGTAAATCAAGACTATGGTCTCGACCCAAAGATTGCTAAAGCCATTGTGCAGGCGGCAAATGAGGTAGGAAGCAGCTGTTCGAAACACTGGAACTGCCACTGTATTTTTGTTAAGCTTTTCACAGGAGGTTGGGAGATTGCATTTCTCAGATTGTCAGAGGAAAGCATTTCCTCTTAGTAAGTCTTGTTTTCCAGAGATCACTTACTTAATACAATATTTTACTGTTTTCTTTCTTGCATGTAAAGAAATGGCAGAATGTTCAAATGCACGTTGATAAAATGCCACCCAAATGCAGAGAGTTGTGAGTGACCATTATTTGAGGTGCGATAATACCAGGTGTTTTGCTTTGAATAAATCAACAGATGGGTTTATCTAGAAGCATTTTTAACAGGGTGTTCTTGTCCTGACTAGCTTAAAAATGTTTCAGTGTTAGCGGGAGCTGTATCCTCCTCCTACCAGCTGTAGCACCTGAAGTCCCAAGACCCAGTAGCTTTGGAGAGCTCCAGAATATGTCCAGGCTCTTCTTGTGGTTTCTAGGGTTCCCTTAGTTAACGGTGGATTAGAAGTTTTAGTGGATTAAGGCTCCTTAGATTGATAAGTTCTGAAAGTTGTTTGTGGCTGGTTTTGTTGTGTTTTAAAAGCGCCCCTGTTATGATATCCTTTCCCTCACCTCCAAAATAATTTTCTAATACAACTAGAAATAGAAAGAGGAATCAAGTTACTCTTGCAGGTGGGAACGTTGCCCCTGTGTAAGATGGGAAATACAGAGGATCCTCTCTTGAAAAGCACGATTCCAGAAGGACTGATACATCCTGATCATCTGGTTATCTAGCCTCAGAGTTGTGACAACAGATCCTGCATTTTTCTGAGGCTAATATGAGTGGGGGTGATACCTCTGAGCACAGATTCTGATACTATCACAAGCACATGTTTTAAAAAACTCTAAATGTGTCTAAGATTCAGCAGGCTCCAAAGAAAGTTGATGAAACAGAAGAGTGCCTTACAGGAAGGAGGTGTTTGATACCAGCAGTCATCTGCTGGCTTTGTTGATGCAATGTGTGATGCCTGCAGGTGTAAGAGCTCTGGAACTCCCCTGTGTGGAATTTCTTTATTGAGAACTATCAGAGTCCAGTTACACAGAGAGAAGACGCCACCTAAAGTACCTTTTAAAAATACTTTCTTTCTGTGTCTGTAGAACATGAAGTCAAATTCTATATATCTCTGTGTTTCACAATTCAGGGTCTTCAAAAAACATAGCAAATGTTTTTTTCCCTTTTAATACCTGGTATTACATAAAAATGTCTTAATTATTGTAGTGTAAAATCACTAATTGTTATATGTAAATTTAGAAATACAATGGAGAGCATAATTTTAATTATGGCAATAAAATTTTCATGTTTATGCTCTTACTTTTTTTTTCTTGTGGAACAACTTTTCTTTCTTTTTTTCTATTATAGGTAGCAGAAGGGAAATTAAATGATCACTTTCCTTTGGTTGTGTGGCAGACTGGGTCTGGAACTCAAACCAATATGAACGTCAATGAAGTCATCAGC
The DNA here is from genome assembly GCA_013400735.1 of Pomatostomus ruficeps. Taxonomy (NCBI): domain Eukaryota; kingdom Metazoa; phylum Chordata; class Aves; order Passeriformes; family Timaliidae; genus Pomatostomus; species Pomatostomus ruficeps. The sequence continues at coordinate 24,937 of VYZT01037145.1, forward strand.
AACAGAGCTATTGAGATAATGGGGGGCACACTGGGAAGCAAAAAGCCAGTGCATCCGAACGATCATGTTAACAAAAGCCAGGTTGTTACACTTGTATTATACTGCTTTTAATTTACACAAATTTTGTGCCTTTGAATTGTAAATTTTGAGTTTTCTCATATCCACTGTTCAGATTAAAAAAAAAAAAAAAGGTTTTGTGGACAACTTTGGCAACAATTTTCTGGGTTTTTTTTCAGTTCAAATGAACTTCAGGGTGTTTGTCAGTGACAGTATGAGCTTTTCAGATTAAAAATTTTAAGCTCATTCGTGATAGATAAATTCACACCTAATGTATTAAACAGTGGTGGCCTTGTGACAACCAATGTCACCATTAAAGAAATAAAATATAGGTCTAATTTCTAAAAATTAGATCATGGTAGGCATTTTTATTACACTTCACTCTTATAATCACCTTATCTGAAGGAAATATTAAGCCACTGATTTGATTGTTTCCCTTCCTGATTCTTTGCGCTTAGTATTCTGTGAACTGTCTATTTCACATTATCAAAGCAACACGTGCATGTTTTAAAGGCACCTACAATTCCTTTAAAATCATCTGTCCATTAGTCATCTCCCATAATTATTGTAGTAATTCCTTTTCTTTTTTTTCATCTCAAGGTTGTTGCGAACAATCTATTACGTTTAACTTTCCGCGGGTGTATTCATAAAAAGTTGATTTATCAATAAGGAACTGACCTTGTGGAACACCCCTAAGTTGCCTACTCGTAGTTTAGTTTCTAGTTGTTTGTGGGACAAAGAGAATAAAGCCACACATGTACATCTCACAGCAGCAGTGGTGAGAAAAGCTTGGAAATTAATTTTTTCAATTTTTTCCACAGAGTTCAAATGACACTTTCCCAACAGCAATGCATATTGCTGCTGCCCAGGAGGTTCATGAGGTCTTGTTACCTGGACTAAAGAAGCTACAGAATGCACTTGAAGGGAAATCCAAAGAGTTTTCCCAAATCATAAAAATAGGACGCACTCATACACAAGATGCCGTTCCACTTACGCTTGGACAGGTAAAAAAAAATTATCCGTTTTTTTGGAAAATTCCTGTAAATGTGTTGGAGGAAATTCAGTCAAACTTAAGGATGCCTAATTTAAATTGATAGAGTAAGATAAAATGTAGGAAAATGGCTGAGTTTCAGCGTGAGTATTTTCAGTCTGTACTGGAGTTTGCTGGATATGCTGTACTCTAATACATGCATCATAATTTTTCTTGATTTTTTTCCATGTGTGTCTGACTTCTAACAGTAGTAAAATATAAATTATTTTTAAATGATGTTTCATTACCAGATAGCACAGCGCAGTTTTTCTGTTAGACTGACGTTGCAGGGGAGAGGTAGTTGTAGTGTGTAATCTGTAAATTTATATAAATTGTGTTTTGCCAACACGTAAAACTGCTAAGGATTTTGAATGAAAATTTTCAATACGTTATCTTGTGTGTATGTATGTGTATATATATAGAAGATGTCAAATCTTATCATATTGTCAGGAATGGCCGGTATTACAATAATTTAGTAATGAGTTAAACTGAATTGATAGAAATCCAGGTAGAATTTATGGATTTTTTCCAAGAATGCACAGGTGAGGTTTTTACTAACTAAAATTAAATAAACAATGCCCAAGATCCATTTCTCTATTTGTACTTTGAGAACATTCGTGTAACCTTGGAGCTGATTTACTATGGAATCAGATCCTGCTAAATACACAGCTAAGATAAAAGGCAAGAGAAAGATGCATTGTATGTACATTTTTATGTATTCAGATTGTTTTTATGTGTGATTGTTTGTAGCGTGGGAGCAGTCTTTTAATAGATGTATGCTTTCCCTCTTAATGGAAACACGCTTAGATTGGGTGCCTTCAGGTTTCTAAAGAAATCAGTCAAATAATTTTAAAAATCTAAAGTAATCTGGCTGCTTATTCTTGGTGGTTGTCTTTGTTCCTTAACTTTGCTTTTCTTTCGAAGGAATTTAGTGGCTATGTGCAACAAATTAAATACGGTGTGGCTAGGATCGAATCCACCATGCCCCGGGTGTATCAGCTTGCAGCTGGCGGGACTGCAGTTGGCACTGGGTTGAACACAAGAATTGGCTTTGCTGAGAAAGTTGCTGCTAAAGTGGCCGAGCTGACAGGTGAGGAATGGTACTTGGGAGTGAGTTATCAGTAAAGCAGTGTATGTGACATCCAGTCAAATCCAAACTAAATCTTTCCAGTTTCCATGCTTCTCATAAACTTAAATTGTATTCATATTGTAATGCGAAGCTTTTGTTACTGCCATGTGTTATATGCCTTCTACTTCAGATTTTTCATGCAATGTCTTTTTATAATTATACTCAGTGCCTTGAAAGTGACTGAAATGATGGTGTTCATCCAAGCAGGGCTCTTTGGATATGGATACAGTTTCAGACTTCTATTATTAGCCCAACTATAATGCTTCTGTCTTGATCTTTGCTCCTCTGGCTCTCCTGATTTACAGTGACTTGGTGCAAAAGAAGGGAAAAAATGCTTCCAAAGCCACTCTGTTTTTTTCATGTGAAAGAGTAAAAGTTAACTGTCTGATTTTTTAAATTCTGTCTTTATAGATCTCAAAACTTAATTTACAGTGCAACTGAGTTTTTTGATCTGTAAACCAGATCTTTTGTGTCACAGTGTCAGTCTTTAAAATGCCCCCCAAACAAATGCGTACACCTGTCATTTACATTTGCTGTAAAATCTGAAACTGCTTAGTGTCAGTATTTTTGTTTTAATGGGTGTATTATTCACTGTCTTTCAGAGGGTCAAGACTTTCTTGTACCCTGAGAGAGAAGTGACTTGCTGTAAACAACAGCTGCCAGGAGCAGTACAGGGCGTGTTCTGGTGGTGTTAGGAAGTTCTCCCATGTCAGTGGATGTTTTGTGTCCTGTATGGGTGTGTTGTATGAACAGGGCAGACTCTTGAAGTTCCACATGCTCTTATAGAGGGTGGTTATTGGCAAGGACAAAGGGAGACGTTTGGATGGATCTCCGTAATTGAGAAGGCACCTGTGCAGTTCACAAGCCCTTGCAAATTGAGTGGGATTTGGTGTTTGTCAGGAAGTGCAGAACACTCAAGGTATGGGAATTCTGCTGCTCTCCCTGGAACTGGTGCTGGAAGCTCAGATCAGTGGTTCTGGGGGGCAAAAGTCCAGCCCACAGTCAGTCCTTAGTGAGGTCTGTAACCACTCGTAGCATTCTGCTGGGACTGTCCTTCCAGGGCAAAGTCCTGAAGGAATGTTTTCATCATGGCACCTAGGCTTACATCTCAGGCATTTAATTAACATAAACAGAGCTGTTCCTTCCATTGCTCCTGTGATCCTGCTGTTGGCAGGCATCCTCCCAAGTCTGAACCAGCTTTCCCATGTTCTGACAGGTTTCTTGTTCCCTTCCAGTGCTGATACTGAGATCGTTTTTTCTCTAAGTAGCTAATTCCATTGTGATTACTTCTTACTTACCCTAATGCCTGCACTGTGCTGCAAAAACTGTTTTAATAACTGAAAGCATCACAGCAATTAACAAATTAATTATCTAACTTGATTTAATGCAAGAAATGCATAAATTGGGCTAACTTCTGGAAGATTATTAACATTCACAAAATACTGTGGTGCAGAAGCAATGCTTAGAATGCAACGCACTAGGAAAGCTTGAAATTTGTACATTTGCTGTAGGTAGATGCTCAAATTGTATACTCTTCTATATTTTAGTGACTTTTGTTGCACCTTTAGTATTTCATTTAATTTGATTAGGGAATATGTTTGTGAAGAAAGAGATGATCTTGCAGTGTTACTAATTTTTAATTTTTGCTAAGCTAGTTATGTGTTTGATTGTCTGGTTTATGTCTGCAAGGAAGTGCTTCACTGGTTTAACGTTTACACCCTCTCCCTGTAGGGTTGCCTTTTGTCACTGCTCCGAATAAGTTTGAAGCTCTGGCAGCTCACGATGCGCTAGTGGAGCTCAGTGGAGCCATGAACACGGTGGCGTGCAGTCTGATGAAAATAGCGAATGACATTCGCTTCTTGGGCTCTGGACCACGCTCTGGACTAGGAGAACTCATCCTGCCCGAAAATGAACCAGGGAGCAGCATCATGCCAGGTACAGAGAAAACGTACAGAGAAAAATGACCTGGTTTGTTGGGTTTTTTTTTGACCACTATCTCTTAACGAATGTTTACCAAGCACCATCACAAATGTCAGTAAGTCCGTGATTCTCTCAGGTTTCATCTACTGCCCTATTTTACCAAAAACATGGGTTCATAAAAATGCTTGCACAGTTCTGTAAGCACAAGTGTATGGGGGAGAGCAGTATCTGTAAGAATATGGCTTTATTAATACAAGCATACTTCTCAGACCCTTCTTTTAGAATTGCAAGATCTCTACAATTTTTAGGTAAAGGCTTTTCTGAAATAATCTTTCATCTGTGAATTGTAGCAATGCTGTCATGTAGCTTGACTTCTGTCTTTACTTCCTAGCATGACAAGTGTTATGCACTCACATTTTCCCTTCTGCAGTGATCCCATTGTATGGGAGGATAAGAAAGAAAGGAATAGTACTGGTAATCATTCTTTTCCTCTCCTAAAAAAGTATGTAAATATGTATATTGTACATCCAGAACTATTCTAAGGTTGTTCCTCCTGTATGATAAATTATAAAAGGAACAGGTCAATGAGCATATCTGGCTCTAGAGAAAGCAAACAATGAATGTTCTTACTAGGATTATACCTAAAACTTAAATCACAAAACCGTGAAAAAAAACTTGTTGGGAGGTTGCTCTAACTTGATGTGTCTGTTGAATTTAAGAGGGATTGTTTTTTTTTTTTTTCATTTTTCTGTTCTGCTTTTTTTTTCTGACAAAGTGTACTAACTTTATCACAAAGTAGCAAATCAGTAATACATTCCTTGAGTGAGATTTGTTAGTGTTCTCCCAGAAATGCCAACTTGCACATGTAAAGACAAGTTATAATCTCTTGACTGTTAAGAACTGTGGTAATGAGCAGCTGCTTCGCTCATGCACATGGGATCAAGCTCTCAGAATCTTGGGAGACTGCTGAAGCAGCCACAGCTGTTCTACCAATCCTAGCTGAAAATGCTGGAATAGTATAGTCAATTTAATATCATTTATGGAAGCACTTTATTTTCTGTGGTGCGCAGATACAGATGAGTAAGACAAGTTACCTCTTACAAAACATTTTCTGTTGAATGTGATTTGGTAAATGGCTGCTGGTGGTTGGTTTGTTTTTCCCCTTCCTTCTCCTTTGGTAACCTTTTTCCCTCACTTTCACTACCAGGAAAAGTGAACCCTACCCAGTGCGAAGCTGTGACCATGGTGGCAGCCCAGGTTATGGGAAATCATGTTGCTGTTACTGTAGGAGGAAGCAACGGTCACTTTGAACTGAATGTCTTTAAGCCCATGATGGTAAGTTCATAAAGTTTTACGTATCTAAGACTTTCTATGTAATTGTTTGTACAGTCAGATAATTTATTGGCAGAAACCCCCTCAGTGAATACTTGAACACTGCCGGGGTTGGGGCATCCACAGCATCCCTGGGCCACCCGTGCCAGTGTCTCACCACCCTTACAGTAAAGAATTTCTTCCCATAGCAAGCCTAAATTTCCTCTCTTTCAGTTTGTACCTATTGCTCCTTGCCCTATCACTACAGCTGCTGACAAAGAGTCCCTCTCTGCCTTCCCTCTAGGCCGCCTTCAGACACTGGAAGGAAAATAGCCTGCTAAATAAGTTGATGTGGCAGGGAGGGCACTGGTTATCAACAAAGGTGCCAGAATGTTTAACCAGTAATAATCTGAATTAAATAATTGGTATTTCTTTCTTTGTCTTGTTAGATTAAAAATGTTTTAAACTCTGCAAGACTTCTAGGAGATGTGTGTGTTTCTTTCACTGACAACTGTGTAGTTGGGATCCAGGCCAATACAGACAGGATCAACAAACTGATGAATGAATCTCTGATGTTGGTAACTGCACTGAACCCACATATAGGTAGGTTTAAGGCTCAGACACTTCTCAGAACATTGTACCAAAATACTTCAGGTAACGTTATTTTGTATGCTGCATTTGTATTGTCACAATGCTTGTGAGGCCAAGTCAGGTCAAAAGTTAATTCACTTCACCAATTGCTGTTGTAACAGTTGTGTTCTCCTTGCAGTGGCCACGCCAGGGTATTAGACAAATAATCAAAAGGAGATTGGGAGAATTTATGTACCTATTTTCATAAACTGACCTCTAATAATGATGAGTGAAAGATTACAATATGAGATTTTTTTTAAAGGAGAAGGTCCCATAAATCTTTGAACTAAATTAAGACCAGAATAACAAAATTTACTTTCACTTCAAGTAAGGGGTTGGTGTAAACATTTGATGAGCATTTCCTGCAATTACTGAGTTAAGCAGTAATAGTAATGCCTAGCAAATAATTTTCCAAAGACTGTGTGCCACTTTTCTCTCACCTCTAATGAATCATCTGAAATTGCAAATGGGTAACTTGTTGGTTTTGTTTTGTAACAGGATATGATAAAGCAGCCAAGATTGCCAAAACTGCGCACAAAGAAGGGACAACGTTAAAAGAAGCTGCTATAAAGCTGGGCTTCCTTACATCAGACCAGTTTGATCAGTGGGTGAAGCCTAAAGATATGTTAGGTCCTCAGTAACTTCTGGGAAAAAAAAAAGTGTTCTTAATATAAAAAATAAATAAATATGATATAGAATCCATTAGTTGGAAAAGACCTCTGTGATCATTGAGCCCAACCTATGACCGAACACCACTGTGTCAACTAGAGCATGGCAATGAGTGCCATGTCCAGTCCTTCCTTAAATACCTCCATGGATGGTGATTCCACCACCTCTCTGGGCAGTCCATTTTCATGTCTAATCACCTTTTCTATGAAGAAATTATTTTAATATCCAGCCTAAACCTCCCCTGGTGCACCTAAGACTGTGTCCTCCTATCCTGGGAGAAGAGACCAACCCCCACCTGGCTTCACCCTCCTTTCAGGTGGTTGTAGAGAGTGATGAGATCTCTCCTGAGCCTCCTCCAGGCTAAACACCCCCAGCTCCCTCAGCTGCTCAGGGCACTTGTGCTGCAGAGCTTTCATCAGTTCCCTTCCCTTTCTCAGGGCTTGCTCCGGCACCTCCATGTCCTTCCTGAACTGAGCGGCCCAGAACTGGACACAGCACGGGTGGTGTGGCCTCACCAGGGCCGAGTACAGGGGCTCGATCACTGCCCTTATCCTGCTGCCCACACTATTCCTGATCCATAGCGCGGTTTGGAACGCTTTACATGTTTTCCTGGTGTTTTTGACACACCAGCTGAGCTGCTGTCGTGGGGGTGATTCTACACTGCGAGCAGGCGGTGCAGGCCCAGCAGACGGCCACAGAGGCAGCGTTGAGGGAGAAAAGCGTCTCGGTGTGCGGGGCTGCTGAGGCTCCGCGGCCCTCGGGGCCGGTGACAGCCGCCGCCAGGGACGGAGGGATGGGAGCTCAGGGCTGGGCGCCGGGACAGTGCTTCCTGCTTCCCGCGGCCCTTCCTCCGCGGGGCGGAGCGGGGCGGGGCCGGCCGAGGGGTTCCGGGTCGGCGGGGAGCGCTGCCGCCGCTGCCGGGAGCCGCTGCGAGCTACCGCCGCCATGAACCGCTTCTTCGGCAAGGCGAAGCCCAAGGCGCCGCCGCCCAGCCTCACCGACTGCATCGGCACGGTGAGTGCCCGCCCCGGGCCGCCGGGCCCGCCGAGCCGCCGCGGTCCGTGGGCCCTGGGGCCGCGCACCTGTGCATAGGGGTGCGTGTGAGTGTGACTCTGTGTGTGTGAGGACACCGCGGTGTGGGCACAGCGTCTGTGTGTCCGTGTGTGTGTATGTACATCACAGAACCACGGAATGGCTTGGCTTGGAGGGGATCTTGAAGAGCAGCCAGCTCCAGCCCCGCTGCCGTGGGCAGGGCCACCTTCCGCTGGAGCAGGTTGCTCAGAGCCACGCCCGGCCTGCCCTGGGCGCCGCGGTGTGCGGGGACACACGGTGTGTGCTCTGTGCAGCGCGTTTGTGTGTCCGCACACGAACACGGGCATCTACCTGTGCGTGTCCGCACAGCCCTGCCTGCCATTCTGTCCTGTGCCTGGGAGCGCATCCCACGAATCGGTGCACACAGTGAGCGTGGAAGGCACGGCTCTCAGTACATCCTCGTGGATGTTCCAGCATTTCCGTCTGAGGACTCCTCTGGTTGCACTAGCTAACTCCTGCCATGGCCGGTTGTGGCGAGGCAGGGGCAGGGGCAAGAAAATCCCTCTACCTGTCCAATACAGAAGAGTGTTCTGCCTTGTGGGGGTGCTGTAGGGTTGCTGTAGGGTTGATGCCAAAGGTGTGTGCCGATGGACAGATAAGCAAGCCCAGACCAAGTAAGAAATGCTCAGGAAACACGTGGCAAAACACCTTATGACTGTTGTGGTGTTGGCCTGCCCGCAAAAGAGGGTTAAGAAAAAGTGTTAAGGTTTATCCTCTAATGTCATAGTCTTTTTTTTGACTTTATGGAGAAAAGTGTAGCATGGTTTTGCAGCTCCTTCTGTTGTAAGCTAATTTTAAGAAGTGAAGAAAGAACACGCAGTTTCTTGTGTATTTGTGTCAGTAAACAAAGGTCAGTAGTGGCTGTGGTATAAATGTAGGCTAACTAAGCTTTGTCACTGGAACCTGACAACAAAAGGTTTCCATGGAAAAATCACAGTTTTCCTCCCAGAATATTTATTTTGCTACTCAGTGAAGAGACTCTCTAAATTAAATACCTAATATTTGTCAGTGCTGCCTCCACAAACCTACACATCAGTCTCTTGTGTATTCCACTGCTTGGTATGGGGAAAGAGAGAAGTGGTCATAATGTTTGTCCTGGTACTTTATCTTACTGACAAGGAATCTCTATTGCTTTCTAGCAGTATTAAGCCCCAAAGTAATTCTAAATATATTTAGTTAGAACAGTGAATAAAACATCTGATTGAAAATCAGGATTAGCTTTCCCATTTTTGCCAGTAAACACTTCGGTGGATGACTTGAACTCCAAAATCCATCTGAGATATTGTTTATAAGTACTTAAATTTGCCATTTTGTCACTATAAGTGACAGAGCAGGAAGCCTTGTTTCCCTCACAACAACTAACTCCTTGTTAGTCTGTTAGATTTTTCATGCTGCTTTTACCAGTTCCAAGTTAATGTCTATTTTCTAATGTTGAGGTAAATCAAAAGAAAATTTAGATAGGTCAGCAGTCTGTCTTCTGCTAAGAGCTTGTTCAGTCCTAGTAGGGTTTTGGGGTACATAAAAGTGTAATTTAAATAGGTGTTTTGATTGGCAACACCAAGAATTTAGGGTTTTTTTTTTCTAAAAAAGTCCTGCTGAATGCAGTTTTGATCCTCTTCTAGTTGTTTGTAATTGCATTGTCTGAAAGTTTGACTGTTCAGGACGGCAGATTAGCTGAAAAGCAGAATTTTGGGTTTATTTTATGCATGTGACGACTTTGGCAACCAGTGATGAGTTACAGGGTGGTTTTTAGAACATGAAAGGAGAGTCTGTGCTGGTCAGCTGTTGAGAAATGAAGGGCTGGCTGTGAGCACACCCCTTAGGGGTGGGTCATCACAGGACGTCTATAACCACCCTGGTTTGATGCCTTTCAATTTCTGTGGAAGGGATTAAAATTTAAGACATTTCTGTATACTATTAAGCAAGGGGAGAAACACTTCTTTTTAGTAGTTTGCAGTTTATGAATTAACTTTTTGTGCCAAGTTACATGCGGTAATTTTTTAAAGACTCGCCGTCTTTTCACAATAGTGGAGCCTCTAGGATAGGTTCTGCGAAAACTACAGACATGATTAGATTTTTTATCTTAAATTGCATGTGAATTATTATTGAAGAGATTTGTGTGAGATATTAAAAACCTGTACTATTTCTTTACATTAAATCCAGCAGTTTGGAAGCTCAACTACTTTTGCTTCTGGGATGTTTTCTGTCTTAGGCACATTTTGCTCTACCTTTTGAAAGAGTCAAATTCATTTGTAAGATCTCTTATCATGTTAGATCAGTGATAATTAGCCATTAAATGGCAGTTAGAAAATGTATTGGGTGATCAGTGATTAATGTAACATTTGCAAAAATGTAGACAACTCTTAGGCAGTAATCATGCCTGTCTTTTGGATCTTCTTTCATGTGTAGGCAGTTTTAGTTATCTAAAATTCACTGCACTTCAAGGCAGGGTTTTTTATGCTTGCTGGCAGAGCACAGTGGGATGACTCAAAGAGTCACGAGGCTGGTAGGAGGAAGGATGCACCAGGAAGTAAAGCATTAATAATGTTTTTAGTTCTTTGAAAAAACACTCTAAACTTACGGTTTTTCAGAGTAGTAAATAGGAAACGTAGGAAACAGAGGCGAATAGTTGTGACAACAGTGTTAAAGGATCCCTTTCTGTTGTGTATATCGGGGACCTTCTGTAACAAGGAACGTTCCTCAGTGTGCCTTATTTGTGAGTAACAGACAGAAGCTCTTCAGGTCCTAATACACAGTCGAGTATTTTGGATAAATTAGATCCATTCTCCCCTCTTCTGTCCAGTCTCGTTTTTACAAGCTGAGGTCTTGTGTCATGTGTGTGAAATCTTTATGTGGTTAGTCAGTGTTGGAGGTTCTGTGTCCACTTCCTGCTGGTACTGCTTAAAAAAATCATTATATAAACAAACCAACTCACTGTTTTTCCCCTGTGGAGGCTGACCTCTAAGATGCAGTTCGCTGATGGAGATCTTGACGAGCTGCCATGCTTTGAACCTACAGGAGTTTTAAAATCCCACATTTTTTCTCTTTCTTGCTATTAGTAAAATATTTGGTGTAACAGAAAGCTTAATACAAATTTTTCAATGCCAGCTGTGCCCAGGCACTTTAATGTCCTGTGTGGAATGTTCATATCAGATGTTCTGCTCAGGATGCCTCTGGCAAATGCATGTTGCTGGCATAGAGCAGGGTTTTAAAAGGGACATTGAAACGAAAATCCACGTAATTGTACATGCTTAGCCACACCATGAGCAGGACAGAATTGTAAATTTGCACTGATCCGTCTCATGCTATAATTGGAATGTCATTATACTCTAATCCCTAGGGAGGCTTCTTGGAATGAGAAGTTAATAAGCTTTATTTTGTTGTTTCCAGAGAAATGCTGGGATAGTCCGTTCCTGTTAAAAAGGCCTTTTATGAATTTGTGTGTGCTGTTAGAATTACCTATACCCATGCTTGGTTGTGTAATTGTCATCTTTAACCCTCTTATGCTTGAAGGGTTAAAATATATCCCAAGTGAGAGCTGTGTGGAATGCCAGCAGGGTACACCTAGAAGTTTTCCACTTTAGTCCCTGGCACTGTGTGTTACCGGAAATTCCTGGATGGAGACCTGCCTTGAGTGGGTGTGAAAGGGAGGCATCTCAAAGTGATGAGAACATGTTACAATGGCAGAGCTTCCTGCAGCCCCAGAGTGTTGTTACTTGTGCTCCTTGTAGAAGTTGTTTCACTTGATCCTTGTTTTGGATTCTCTGCAAAACTTAAACTGTTTATAAAACCACCAAGCGAAGAAGAAATTCAGTTAGAAACTCAACAAAACGGAGGCTGTTATTTTTATTGTCCCGTACCTGAATAAAACCTTAATGAAGGTTGTTTTCTTTGTTTTCCCCTCATGTATTAAAGGTGGATAGCAGAGCTGAGTCAATTGACAAGAAAATTGCTAGGCTTGATGCAGAACTAGTGAAGTATAAGGATCAAATGAAGAAAATGAGAGAGGGACCTGCAAAGGTAAGAATCTTCTGTGGAATTTACGCACGAGAGGATGTGACTCACACTTCTTGTCATGTGATTTAGCCAGTTCATCAGGTTCTTAAAACTGCAGTGTGCCCTATAGATGAGGTATAAGATCCTGCGGGATTATTTTTATTAGATATGCATCTTTGAACAGTGTTTTCATTGGTTTTTATTTGTTCCATAGTGTCATGTAATTCCTCCGTGAGAAGCAACTTGTTTCCCTTCTTCCTTGTTACCTGAGTTAAGTCTGGTAGAGAGGCTGTTTTGTTTGTCATCCAAAATAAAAAGCTCCATGCTATCCCTAAAGGGAGCAGGGCAGCTCATTTCTGAAGGAGATGAACTTACAATATAAAATGTATCCGAACATAAACATACGTGATATAAACAGTATTGTTAAAGTACCTGTTGCAGTATTATTTGATACTGACCTTAAAATGTGTTAATGAAAGATAATTCTGATGTTTGATATTTTATTCTCCTTACTGGAAACGTTAATCAGAAGCTAGAAACTGAAAGTATTTTCTACTAGAAGCTTTATGTACTGTCCTGTTCATTAATGCAGGCCAAGTGCTTAATGTAACTATTGTTAAACTCTTGGCACTAGTAACTGAGAAGTCTTTTGGAAAACTTCAATCCAATGCATTAGGTTTAAACAGCATAATCAAGTGTAAAGTCAGGTATTTTTTCTAATGTAACCCTCTTGTGTCTTTCAGAACACAGTAAAGCAGAAAGCATTGAGAGTGTTAAAGCAGAAGCGAATGTAAGTTGAAACCTTTCTCAGTTTGTGGTTAATAAAGGGTTGTTTTCCTTAGGGGGCAGTTGTACACTTTCATTTCTCTCTCCAGTACTCTCCTGAGCATTCTTTAAAGGAAAATGCTGAAGAAGCCTTTCAGAAGCATCTCCTTACAGATTTCGCATCAGCATATTTATGATTGATGTGTCACTATATAAATTTGGTTTCATACGACATGACCTAAATCTGCTCATTATTACAAATATGCTTGGCTCCTAAACTTTCTGAGATATTGCCTCATTTTATATTATTAATTGATTACTGTAAATTGTGTATTTGATGACCTTGCTCTGGTTAACTGGAAATGTACCTGCTCTCTATGGACACCCTTGAGGGCTTGAGCAGATGTAGTGAAGGTAATTGTATCTATGCAAAAAAAACCCCAAATGCACGGGATAGAAGATCCTGTGGTCTGGTCTGGTCTAGTGTACTGTCTTGAAAGTGTCCAGCAACTGATCCAAAGGAAAGAATATCAGAACATGGCAAGTGTTCAGGAATGTTTCATTGGAATATCTCATAGTCCACGAACTGCAAATCTTAGAAGCTGTCTGAGCCAAAGCTTCCATCATCTTGTATTTCAGGTTCCTCAGATGAATTGTACCTTTATGGACTCACTCAATTACTTGTTAAGCATTAGTGAACTCTTACCATCCAAAATATCATATGGCAAGGCATGTGGTGCTTTAATTAGCTGTTGTGAGGAGAACTGCTTGATTCTGGGCTTTAGGGTATTTTTTTCTGTTTTTTGACTATGCTGCCTCCTGATCTTCCTTGGTGGGGGTACTGGGCCCCTCGTAACAGGCTGCTGTGTTATTCCTCAGTCATTTCTTTCTGATCTTGTGGAACAGTAATATATGCAGTCATTAGTTGTCCAGAAGGTTTTGCATTTGGATCCTCCTTGTCTATCAAACCTCCTGCTTTGCATGTTAGCAGGACTTACGGTTCCTTTCTGTGCTTTTGTTCTTTTGCTTAACTTGACATAGTTTACATTCCTGATTTCTTGATACAAGTTGAGCTTTGAGAAGGATGTTTTCTTAAAGTCTCTCTTTTCCTTGTGGTTAGCCTTAAAGGTTTCCTTTTGCTACCCTATCCTCCCCCTTCTCCCTGCCCTGAAAAACTCCAGTGTGGATAACCTGTCGTATCCTGTGGATAACCTCTTCCGTTCTCCTTACAGCATTAGTGAGCATGGCATGCATGTCCAGCTTATGGTGATTAAACTTCTGCTGTATCCTCACCTACTTTGTCAGTCTAGGCAAATAGGGTGCTGCTGTCAGTTAAAACAAAGCCTAGTTCAGGAATAACTTTGTCTGCCTCAAGTACACAGAAATGCATAATGGCCAGCTTTTTATGAAGCTGTTTATTCTGCAGTTGTGTATAATAAGAGAAAAAACCCCAAACCTCTTCCTATCTTTAGACTACTGCTGCTGATTTTTCAACTCTTAAAAAATTAGGAGTGTTTGTGGTAATAAATAGGGTGGTGCTTTAAAGACATTATTTGCCTTTTTTTTAACAGGTATGAGCAACAGAGGGATAATCTGTCACAGCAGTCTTTTAATATGGAACAAGCTAATTACACTATCCAGGCACTGAAGGATACGAAGACAACGGTACCAGTTTATTCATCTCACACTTGTTTAATTTGTTTAATCTGTGCTACATCAGATGCAAGCATCATGTTTGACTCTTCCAGGTGGATGCAATGAAATTGGGGGTGAAAGAAATGAAGAAAGCTTACAAGCAAGTCAAGATTGATCAAATTGAGGTTAGCTTTTATCATTTAAATGATTAAAAAACGAAAATAATGTACTGAAATAATGGTGAGTGGTCTATGAAACTTGAAGGTAAGACGACTGTTTTAGTTCACATGAGTTTGTCTGCTTTTTTTATGGGACCACCATCATAATTCCTTCCTGATTTTTTTGGTACTGCACAGTTGTTGGCCTTATTGTACTGATAATTGTTTCCTTGCTGAGCTAATCTTTAATCTCTCCTCTCCTTTCGTTTGCACTTCAGCATAAATGTTAGTGGATGCTTCCTGCTATGTTTTTTTTCATCGTTTTTTGTTTCCCTATACTAGTAACATGCAGATTAGTCCTTTACCACCCCCCAGTTCAAGGTAGTGCCTGGTGAAAAAGAGCAAAACCTAAAACCAAAAAATCCACTAACCAAATGTCAGCAAGGCCTGGCCCTGACTTCAGAAAATGCATAAACCTCCCCCCAGAAGATCTCTGAATATAATTTCAAGTACACGCACTTAAGCTCTTACCCAATACCAGCGCTGAATTCCTGTAAGTTCTCTTTCCTATTCTGTTTTTTATATATGGCCTGCATTGCAAACCTTTAGACAAGTGTTTTTTCCATACTCGTACTCAATATATACAAAATAAGTATGCTAATGTGTCTTCTAAGTTCTGCTGTGGCACAGCTCAGGTTAGTGCTTATTTTCCAGATGGTAGATTTAATTTGTCTAAATTTCATAACTTTTCTGCTCCTGTCCTGAATGCATGTGTCTTGACTTGTATTGATGCTGCTTCAAAAGAATGGTTTATGCATTAAAAGAACTGAGTGCTTTGTATGCTGGAATTACTGAACTGAATTTGATTAAATATGGACCAATTGAAAATGATTCTTGCTTCAGGACATACAAGATCAGTTGGAAGATATGATGGAAGAAGCCAATGAAGTCCAGGAGGCACTGAGTCGTAGCTATGGAACACCAGAGATTGATGAAGATGATTTGGAAGCAGGTTAGGAAGGCAGAGGATGATTTTTTTATATTACTGAATATAAAAATCCTCATACTGTCATACAGCGATTTTTTTATTTCATTGGTCAAATGCTCTGAGTGTGTTTTAAAAAGCGTTAATAGCTTTTTTTAAACATTAAAACTGCATTTCGTTTGAGAGAAGTAACAAGAGCGTGAGAGAAACATGAGATACCAATGGAATGCCACAAGGCAGGGAAGAAGGTTCTCTCTCCTGTGTGTGTGTGTATTTCTGACTGATGGCTGACACTAAGTGAGCCTGAATGTAAGCATTCAGTTTGGATCCTGAGTCTCTGTAAGAGCAGCTTTTCTCTTGCAAAAGGAACTTCTGGCGTAATGTTTCAACCAACATAATTCAATTTCAGAATTGGATGCGTTAGGTGATGAGCTTTTAGCCGATGAGGACAATTCCTACTTAGATGAAGCCGCATCCGCTCCAGCAATCCCAGAGGTCACTCCCACGGACACAAAAAACAAAGTGAGTCCTTTGCTTTTTAACAGCAAATTACTTTTTTGTTTATTTTGGGTTAATCACATTTGTGTTGGTTGCTTGATATTTGGGATCCTTAATATTTTGAACAAAAAAGTGTGCTTAATGTTTTATGTATGTTATTTATGTATTGTATGTATGGATGCTAAATACAGAGAACTTGAGAATGCAGTGTACAGTGTACTGAATGCTCAAATCCACATTCAGAAGAACTAGAATGGCATTTTATAGAAATGGTAAGGAAGTTTCTGTGAGATGTTCTGGTTTGTGGAGAGTTATTAACCGGTTGCTTCTTTTTCTTTCCTACAGGATGGCGTATTGGTGGATGAATTTGGGTTGCCAAAGATTCCTGCAACATAAATGTTTCAAAAGCACAATGGATACAATGAACTATACTTTTCAAATTGTATTAAGAATCTTTTTTTTTTTTAAATCCTGGAGAACTTGTCCTTCCAGTGTAACCTTAATATCACTACATCCTAGAATGCAATATGAGTGGCTGGTCGTGTTCTTTCTTTGGAGAAAGTTGTTCTACTACTGACTTTTCTGTTAGTGGAAAATCCATCACAGTTTCCTTCAGTGGAAGCAGTCAGTCTGATAGGTTTTGATTTCCGTATCTTATGGATAAAGTAAAACGTGAAGACTAGTGGTGGCTGTGGATAGCTGAGGTTTATTTTGTATTATGTTTCTCTTTCTCGAGACTAAGACTACACGTTGCTGCTTACTCTGTAAAATAGCTCCCTTATTACTATGCCTGTTTGATAAAAAGAACTGAAAGCAATTTTTAAACTACTGCAGTCCTGAGACTTTTACTTGATTGTACTTGTAACCTTCTTGAGAACTGCTCGGGTTATCATTACCGTTATGTATTCTACGGAGACATAAAATCACGTAGCTCAGCAGCTCCTTTTGTGTGGCGTTTTCTGGTGATTAATTCGGGGCGGGGGGCAGCTTACCGGCGTCACATGCTCAGGGTTCTCCAGAGGCGGAGCCTGGCGCGGGATGGGGAGGAGAAGGTCCCGCTTGGGAGCGGCTCGGCGGTGCCGCCGCAGGAGCGCGCCGGGAGAGCGGCATTCCCGTTTTCCTGCCCCGGAAGTGACGCGCCCCGGGCGCGCCGCGGCCGCTTCCCTGTGCCGGGGGAGATGGCGGCGCCCGGAGCCCCGGTCACCGTCACCGTCACCTACAGTAAGCGCCCGGGGCAGGGGCGGGGGGCCCTTCCTTCCCTTCCTTCCCTTCCTTCCCTTCCTTCCCTTCCTTCCCT
>VYZT01037145.1:42137-53701 GCA_013400735.1 Pomatostomus ruficeps
CCGGACCCCGCTCAGCCCGGGCTCCATCCCGGCCGCTGCCGTGAGGCTTCGCTCCTTGCTGGCCACGGCTTCCCGGTGTCTCCTCCAGCTGGATGGCAGGCGTGGGTGTGCGGTGAGGTTGACATGGGAACAGGGGATAGCGCGGTCTTTGCCAGACAGGGTCGTCTGGGGGCGACCGAGGGGCGTAGGGGGACCGGAGATCTCTCTTAAAAGGAAGATCTGAGGGAGCTGGGCCTGTTCAGCCTCGAGGAGAGGTGACAGAGGGGACCTCACTGATATGCCTAAATATCTAAAGAGGGTATGCCAAGAAGGTGGAGTCAGGCTCTTCTCAGGACGAGAGGCAATGGGCAGAAACCGATGCACAGGAAGTTCCACCTGAATCCGAGGAAGAACTTCTTTACTGTGGCATGCCTGTGCTCTGGTACAGGTTGCCCAGAGAGGTTGTGGAGTCTCCTTCACTGGAGAATTGTCTGGACACAAGTCTGTGCCGTGTGCTCGGGGATGACCCTGCTTGAGCAGGGAAGTTGAACCAGATGACCCACTGCGGACCCTTCAGCTTGACCCATTCTGTGATTCTGTTGTTTGGGTAATCTTCATTTAGATGAAATACGCTGCTGCAGTCAGCACTGCATGCTGAAAGCAGGTGCTACCCAGTAGGCTTTCTTCTGGTTTGTTGAAGAGACTTGGAGGTTTGCAGCTTAGTGACCTGCAAGACTGAAGGAGAGAGTGGTTTCTTCAGTAGGACAGGTGCGTGCTGACCTGATGGAAGGGGTCACTCAAAGGCCGGCTGACACACTAGGGCTTTCTTCCCCCCTCAAAAAGAAAAATAGGAGGAGGGAGAAGAACGTGGAGGCGAAGATGGGCTTGTATCTGTAAATAAATATAAAACATTACTGCAAAGGCGTGAGAATAGCTTGGACTCCACAGTTCTTAAAAATAAGATGGGAAACACCGTGGTCAAATTTTGAAGTGGATCTAAGTGAGACAGTAGGAGGACTGAAGAAGATAGTAAAGTATTAAATCAGCAAGGTATTCTGATAATTTTTGTTAGCAAAACCTAGTAATTTTTTTATTGGATTAGTTTTTTTAATTATTGAGTAATGAATTCTGCATTTGTTCCTTTTGCACTATGTTGGTCATATTCTTTCCATCTCTGTACCTTATTGTTTATTTCTGCTTGCTCATTTATGTTTTCAAATGGTGTTTCAAGTTGTTTTGTTAAAATGTTTCCTTTATCACCTGGTAGTTTTATTTAAGAGTCTTTGGTGAGGAATTTAATAGAATAATCTGTTTGAATCATGATTCATGTGCTCACTGATGCCTTTAGAGAGCTCCGTTTGATCTGAGGGTTTTCATTTTGCAAAGATGTCAGTAACGATATTGACCTTTGTAATTCCAGCATCTTGCTGTTTCCCAAGAGCCTGCTTGTCTGAGAATGTTTTTGTCTTTCCAGTTGTTTTCTAACCTGATAATTACTTTGTCATTAATAGGTAGCAAATAGAAGCTTTTGTTCAGCTTGGGTTTCGTCTGTGTGATTTACACCTGCAGCTGTCAGATGCTGCTTGACCACTTTGCACAAAACATTTTCAGTGAAGTTTTGTGTGATGAGTGAAAGTGGGGAAAGATGGAAATCAGGGCTGAGAAACAGAACGACAGTGACCCACATCTGTGCCTTGACAATCGGCAAGTGTGGTGGGTGGGCCCTGGCTGGACATCAGATGCCTGCCAAAGCCACTCTGTCACTCCCCTCTTCAGCTGGGCAGGGGACAGAAAATACAGCAAAAGGCTCCTGGGCTGAGAGAAGGGCAGGGAGAGAACACTCACCAGGTCAATACAGACTCAGCCTGGGGAAATGCAGTTTATTAACATTCAAATCAGAGTAGAACAATGGGAACTAAAAGAGAGAAGATTACTTTGCCTCAGGGCTTAACTTTCCTCCCGAATTCTCTAATTCCTACTGCCTGAGCAGTGCAGGGAATGGGGGCTGTGGTCAGTTCATCACACTGTCTCTGGTGCTCCTTCCTCCTCAGGGGGAGGACTCCTCACACGCCTCCCCTGCTGCAGCCTGGGTTCCTCTCATGGATTGCAGTCCTTCAGGAACAGACTGCCCCAGTGTGAGTCCCCCACAGGGTGACAAGTCCTGCCCGCAAACCTGCTCCTGTGTGGGCTCCTTTCTCCATGGGTCTGCAACCAGCAAGGGATTCCCACAGGGTCACAGCTTCCTCTCAGGCATCCACCTGCTCTGGCGTGGGATCCTCCACAGGCTGCAGGTGGATCTCTGCCTCCACAGGGGCACAGCTGCTTCACCATGATCTTCAACATGGCCTGCAGGGGAATCTCAGCTCCGGCACCTGGAGCACTTCCTGCCCTTTCTTCTGTGCTGACCTTGCTGTCTGCCGGCTGTTTCTCTCACACATTTTCACTGCTCTCTGCGGCTGCAGTTGCTGATGCTCAGGTTTGTTTTGCCCCCCGTGTTAACTCTGTTATTGCAGGGGTGCTTCCACCGTCGCTGATGGGCTCTGTCCTGGAGCCCGCTGGTGTTGGCTCTGTTGGACATAGGGAAAGCTTCCAGCAGCTTCTCACAGAACCCTCCCCTGTAGCCCCCCTGGTACCAAAACCTTGCCATGCAAACCCGATACAGCAAGAAAACGAATTGACCTGTTTTTTAAAATGTATTTAGGCTTTTTAAAAAAGAAGTATTTTGGAACTTTGCAGTAGTGGTTACTTCAATTTAGTATTGTCATTTACTGAAGCAAGCTGATAAACTGTGATACCAGTTTTAACCCTTGCGTTGTTTTTTATGGTGGTTGCACTCTGCTGTGAATTTACAGTAAGATTTGTTTACAGTCTGCCCAAAGTGGTACTCATAATTTGTAATTAAATTGGTTCTATGGTTAGACAAACTTCATCTGCTCTTTTCCTCAGTTAATGTTTGTTTTTTTCGCTCAACTGCTCACCTGCAGAGCCCTATACAAAGCAGTTGTAGATATCAAAATGACCTTTTGAAATATACTGAGGTTGTGTTTTGTAGTTTGCTTTGGTTTTTTTTCCCCAAAACAAACTAGTAAGATGGGCTGTTTATGGAAAATGCTTGAGTGAGAGAGGCATAATGTGATTTTAAGCTTAAAATTGTCTTGAAATAACAAATCTTGTTAAGATTTTTAAAATTTTTGAGGCTACAGTGTCACTTGGCGTGTGACTGTGGGAGGCTGGAGCATTTTAAAATCAATTTTTCTAGCACTCTTCTTTGTAAAAGTTATGTGCACTTTAAATTAATGGCATGAGAATAGTTTTCCTTGTGGTATGTGTTAAGTTCTCTCTTCCTGCAGAATGAAAAATGCCTGTTTTGATTTCCCTTGCAGCCAGTGGTGTTTGACTCCTGTGGGTGCTTTCAGATTGACAGACCTGAAGCGTGTGGGAGCAGAGGGTTGTAGAAAGGGTCTCTTGCAAAGCAGAGATTAATAGGCACACTCCTTTCTTTTCTTCCCTGAGAACTACCTTCTGTTTGCCTGCAGGTAATCTTAGGGAGTCTGAACAGGATGCTCCGTGAGTAGAAGGTGACAGATAAGCTGGGACTTCTCCAAGTGGTTATGGCTGCTTATCAGTAGGATATGGGAAGAAAGAGTTTGTACTCTGAGAATTCTCCCTGGTTGGAGGTGGAGATGAAGCGGGGTAGACAGTGATTGCTTGTTTCTTGTGTTTGAGGAGAAGGGAGCAAAGGAAGTGATAAATTGTCTCAGATACCAAGGAGTCATGACATTAGAAGTTCCTGCAAGTAGGAAATGGGATACATCAGAAGGTGTGGGCTTTCATGCTTTAGCTTGTGGGATGTCTGGACACCATCTGTACTCTTAAAAAGAGATAGGGAATAATATTTAGCAGGAGCTAAATTGTGCCGGTAAAATACACCCGATCAAACTCTTCAGGTTATTCCAATGAAAACCAAAATTTTCAGCTGAGGTCAGTGACTTCAAGAGGAAGGAAGTGCAGTAGAATCACTTGATTGAAAATTATGATTCTACATGAGAACCTGTGATTTGAGAACTTTCTGCATTGACGGTAATAAATATTAGAGATGAATTCTCTGTAATATTTTCTAGGTTACAGTGAGTGTTACTCTGTTTTTCTACTAGGTAATGAAAAGCACAGCATTCAAGTTGCTTCTCAGCAGGAAGATGGTGAACCTACACTGCAAGACATGGCTGTACTTATTGAACAAGTCACTGGAGTCCCAGTTCCTTTTCAGAAACTGATATACAAAGGTGACTTACGAATCTGCCGTGTTTCTTAGAGATGATCAGCTTTCATCTTAGTCACTTTCCATGTTTTGAATGTCTTAAAAAAGACATTCTTATGCCACTAACTGTGCTTTAACTGGTTTTTCCCGCTCTCATTCTTAATTTAGGAAAGTCTCTGAAAGAATTGGAACAACCATTATCAGCACTTGGCGTTAAAAACGGTTGCAAAGTCATGTTGATTGGCAAAAGGGTAAGCATTGCCTTTGGACCTTTTCCCCCCCTTATACTATCATCATTTCTGTCAGTAACTCAGCTGCTGAACACAGAAACAAGCTGCAGCATTAACCTCATTTTGTACACCTACCCACAAATCGAGTTCAATCTCATGTTACTCTGCAAATAACTGCAGTTTGTACTTTCCTGAAATTGCATTATTGACTGGCTTCTGCTTTACATTATTGACAAGACTCTGCCTAATCTGTGGTCAGAGCTCATGAACCTTCTGTGCACTGAAGACTATCTGCTCATCTTATTTTTCTGGTTTAAAAAAAAACTTCCCCAACTGCAGCTACCGAGTCTTGATCGTCTGGGTTATTTCTGGTGAAATGACTTGTGGCTGGCTTTGCAAGTCGAGGCTGAGGCAATAATCTCGTGATGTAAATGTTGCCTATACTTTAGAAACGATAAGTTGACGAAAAAAATTGCGCTTTCCCTTTTCCCTTCAAATTAATCTCATTAAATGTGTTTATATACGTTGCTGATTTAACTGTATTTGTAATTAAGCTTTGGAAGAAGCTTATTTGGTGGGTAAGTATGGAAAGAATAGCCACAGTATAGTGTGTATTCTAAACCATCAGAAGCCTTTACATCTGTGTCAGCACTGCTGCTGCTTTTTAGCTGCATTGTATCTTTATTTGTTCCTTAGTTGTGAATGTTGTACTTTTGAATACGCAGAATAGTCCAGAAGAAGAGGCTGAATTAAAGAAGTTAAAAGATTTGGAGAAGTCAGTGGAGCAAATAGCTAATAAGTTAGAGGAAGTTAATAAAGAGTTCACAAGTATCCAGAAGGTATGCCAGTTTTGTATCACTTTATATCTTTGCAAAACAAGTTTCATAGGTATGTCTATTTTAAAAACCCCAAACAAAACAGTTTGAAGGTTTTGAGTAGTCAAAGGTTTTGAGTGGGCTGCCCCTCCTAAATGTCCAAGAGCTAGTAATAATTCTTAGTGAATTTCAAATGCCATTTGTGAGTTTGCAAAATAGAGACATGGCACTGTTTGGAAATAGATAAATATTGTTTCATATGGGATAAGTTATATTCTTTATATCCGGAAAGACATAAAGAGTTCCCTCAGAGTCCAAAGAAGAAGGTCAATTACTTGTTTATCATTTAAGTAAACCTAACAGGTCTTACATTTACCATGTCAAGAATTGATAAAGTACAGAAGAATACAGATTAAGGTTGGAGTCCCTATTATGCTTGAAAAGACAGAACTAGTAAAAGATGTTTTCTGCTGTTGTGGATTGACAGATTTTCTAAGGTGAGTATTGTGTAGGATATGGAATAATTTTGTTTTTTTCTTCTTCAGGGATTTTTAGCAAAGGATCTCCAAGCAGAAGCACTAAAACAGCTGGACAAGAGGATAAAAGGAACTGCAGAGCAGTTCATGAAGACCCTTGAACAGATTGATGCTATTGTAAGTAACTAACCACAGAAGAGGGTCAAATCCCAACAGAAACCTGCTGTTCAGACCGTATCTTACAGCTTATTTGATATTTCAATGTACTAAAAATTATTTTGGCTTTGAAAATCAGTTAATCCGTTTGCTCATTTTTTTTCTTTAATGTGCAATACTTGTCCCTGTGTGTATCCAAAAGGCTACTTGGCAGCCTCTCTTTCTAAGTGGTGCCAGTAATGCCTCTGTATGAATTCCCGTTCTACAGAAGAGCTTCAGCTGGGGCAGCAGCCCATTAGGAGTGCATGAAATGGGTATCCTTTGCTAAAGCTTTGCCCTTTTAGTTTGTCTTGGCAAACTTTCATGGTAAAGGTCTGGGGAAAAAAATAAACAATGAGACACACTTCATATTCTGTGTCACATAGGAGTAAGGAGGTCGTGCAGACTGAGGGATTTTCTGGTCAGTCACATGTGGACTGACAGTACTTTGATCTGAGATATCTGCATGTTGAGGACTGGGTTCTGCCAGGAATGAATGTAATGGGGTATATCCAAGTGCTTTGCAGTCATTAGTGGATCACAACCTTACATTACATTTCCAGAGGATAATACACATCTTCCTGTATCTTGTAGTAGCTGAGAGCTAGATCAGAATCTTGCACAGAGATAAATAGAGGGTTGTCACAACCAGGGTATTTCCTTACTCCATTTCTCTGTCTTCTGGTGGTTCTCTGGAAGCTTCATTATATAATTATGTTGCATATCAAGATCATAATATCCTGCTCTGAAGGAAAAATGCTGCTTTTCTGTGGTAGTGTTGTCTTTGGGTGTCCCCCTTAGTACAGTGACCTTTTATTGGATTTTTTTTAGAAAGATGCCACGCAAATACCTGTAACTGATGAAACAAATGTAGTTCAATATGATGGACACTTTGAAAAAGTTCAGCAGTAGACTAAGTCAGAGTAATAATTTGAATTGGCCATCATCAAGTGCTATGTCATATGGCTGTGTTCCTAGGAGTGGTGGGAAGCTCACTAAGTAATTTCCTGCTTTTATATTGTGCGTCTATGATGATAACCTAGTCTTTGCTGCTTGTTATAGCCAACAATTCTAAATACTTTTTAAAAAAATTGCTGTATTCTAAGTATTTTGAAATCTTCAGATTTCTCTTTTGTGCCTCATATAAAGGAGAATATTATGCTGACAGTAATTGAATGCTGTTAGACATAAAGACTTTGTACAACTGATTTCCTGTTTGAAGTGGCAGATTTACTATGTGTTGTCATGCAAATATCAATAAGGTGACAGCTGTCTCAACTGGATGGGATTAAAGCTTATTTCTGACCCCTTCAATTTTTGATACCAAATCCTATTTAGAAAAAAACTCAGTACTTCTCTTTCTGGTGTGCAGTTCTGGAACCCTGCAGGCAGCCTTGTAGAACTGTTCCTCTGCTTCCTGGTGAATCCAAGCTCAGTTTCCCAAGTTTACTTTCTGTGTGGTTTAAACAGAAAGCATGCTGTGATCTATCCCCTTATCCAAAATACTCTAAATAGTACTGGGCAAGGGATTTTAGGTATAGTACAACATTTTAGAACACTTATAATCTAATGACTTGGTGTTTTGATTTGGGAAATAATGGAATCCCTGTGCTTTGTTTCTTGAAGTTTTGTTTTTTGAGAAAGTGGAGCAGCCAGAGCTAAGACTAATTATGATTATTGTCTTTCAAAATTTGTAATAATTGTTTGTTACTTTGTTGTATAAGAACCTATGACATTGAAAAGTCTCTTTTTTTTTTTTTTTTTAAGAAATAAGCGAGAGTTTGGATTACCAGTGATTGCAGTTACATTGCACATATTTGTTTCTTTCAATATACAAAGCTGGCTGTGAGATTTGTCATGAAAACAGGCTTTCTGTGAAATCTTGCAGATGAAATGCATGTAGGTGGGTGGAATCTTCACATGAAATGTGGGAGTTCGGTGTGCTGGTATTACGCCAGATGAGATGAACAGGCCGCAGGATGACTGAGGCAGTACTCAGCTGTGCTGTGGTTGTGCCATATGTGGAGGCAGCAGTACAAAATGGTAACGAGGGGTGTGTATGAACAGCAAATGGGTTCCACTGGAGTTGAAAATGGTTGATAGAAATGCAAAGCAGTAAAGTGTTTTATTTGTATCATGGCACCGGTTTATAGAAGTAATTCGTGTTCTTTTCGGTAGCCAAGTAAAAAGCCAGTTCTGACACATCTGGTAAATGCTATTGAACCTGTAGAGGTGCTGTTGACTCAGTCAACAGCATGTTAAAAAATTCGGAGGGGAAAAATGTGACTGAGAAAAGTGGATGATGCATTGTAGAAGTCAAACACACTAGCAAGCTCTTTAAATGTTCTAGTGTTTTTCTTTGGCAGAATCATTGTCACAGCTCATTAAAGTGTCTTGTCTGCTGTGTGTTATTGGGATCACTCAAAACTATACAGCTTGATACAAAATGAGATTTCATCGGTTACAGAGAGTTAAGGGTAAGGAAGCCTGCGTATTGTTTTCTCTCTGTTCTAGGATTATCACTCTCTTACTGGTAGCAGGCAAGCTCATTAATTAGAGGAGCTGACTTTGGAACAAAATACTCCTTTTAACCAGACACCATGTGTTCAACAACTGTGAATTTAAAAGATGGGATTTGGAAGGTGGAGAACTAAGTTTATAGTCATACAGTAGTGGAGTGTAAGAGAAAAAATACAGTGTTGTCACTGCCAGAGGTGTGAAAGTAAAGTCTTGAAGGGATGCTTTTGGATAGAGCAGCTGTAACTTAAACATTGTAACATAAATGTGTTTAAACAGCTACTGCTTTCACTGCTCCTAAGATTGTAAGATCTTAGGAGCAGCTTAAAAATTTTTAGTGTTGTGACACAGTCAGACATTGCCATAAGCCACAGATCCTGGAAGTTTTCTTCAGGAGGAATGCAGTTGACTCTTGTTCAACAATTGAAGATTTGTGTGTGTGCATTAGCAGAAATTGTATTTATTTCATCAGTTAAAACATTTGGTCCAGGAGTAGAAGTCTAAATACGCTACTTATTATGAATCTCAGTGAGAAGAATACAGGAAATGCTTTTCTTGGTCATCTGACTCAGGTTTTTAAATATCTGAAAGGCTTTTTCAAGAAAAAAGGAAAGTTTTTCTGGGATCAGTAGAAAAACTTAAATCCACAGTCACGACAGAATGTACTTGTGAACCAGCTCTAGTTTACATGAACACAGTCTGAGCACTCACTTTGTCCTCAAGATGCTCTCCAATTAAATGGCAGATTTTTTAATCTAGAAAGTCAGTATTGCAGAGAACAGATTGTTCTAACAACTGAAAAAAGCCTTCTCTTCTGAAATACCAGTCACTGATTTTGTTAATATGAGTTCATAAGAAATCTGTCAAATTGCATGTATCAGTATTGAGGACATTGGTAGCGTTACTGACTCACAGTTGTGCTCTGGTGGCCCGTTCTTCTTTCCTGATTTTTTTGTTATAGTTCCTCTGTAGAACTTAAATTACCATGCTGCTCTGATGAAATTTAACTGTCTCCTTGTCTCTGCTATACTTGTCATTGGGTAAATCAATACCAAATTAACATTTCAAGGATTAAAAGAAAGGAGTATTCTGAAAAATACCCATCATTGTGCCTGTAACAAACATTTCCCAGACGTCTGGGAAGTTTTTCCACTTACAATAAGATGAGAACCTATTATTAAAGTTTCTGAATTTATCTGGATCAATAAAAATGTGATAAGCATTTCTTACTATAATTCTTCTAATCTCTTAGCATGAGTTGTAAACATGGAATCAGAGCTTCAGAGGAAGGTATTTCCAAAGCTCAGGGAGCATTGTCAGGTGAAAGGGGAGGTGTTCTCCACCCCTGTCTGTTTGATTTGTGTGTCAGTGCCCCAGGGCAGCTGAGACCCTTGTGCCCCACCAGTCTGTCAGCGTCCCATTGTGGGAACCCTTCCCTGAGCAGTCCACTTGGTCCCAGGGTGGTTCAGCTGACTTGTTTGGGGTCACACGCCAACAGAAAGCCCCTGCTGGGCCTCCACAGCTTTAAATGGTCTGTTGGTGCCCCCGGCAAGATGCAGGGACAAACACCAATAGCATAAGGGAGACCTCCTCCTGGGTATCCACAGTCAAATATGTTACCTGCTGCCAGTGGCTGTTAGTGCCCTTGAAGGACTCACTCTTACAGTTTATGGAATAACACTCTTTTACTAATAAAATAGAAAATTGTGACAGGATTGCTGGTGATGATATCTGGCTGCAAAAACGTACTCAAAGCAATATATTAACCAGCTCTAATCCCCAATAATGGAGTCTTCGCTATTTTTAACATACTTTTTACTGAATTTACATTTAGGTGGAGCGGGAGTGACTCCAGTCATGCATCGTGTTCTGTGGGGGGTGGTTGTGCTTTGGAGGTGGGTAATGCCAGTCTTACATCTGAGGTGACCTTTGGGACTGGAGCTACCTGAGGTAAACTTTGGGATGGAGGTGGGCATCCGTGATCTTGCCACAGTTGCTGGTTCAGCAGCAGGAAATCTTTTTCCTTCCTTGTGTGCCAGCTGTTCCGTGGCTAATCTGCTGCAAGGTACCGCCACATTCCTGCTCTTGCAAGGATTTTTGAACAGACCCTGGCTGTGGTGTCTCCAGTCCTCCCTCTCCCTAGGACCCCTTAGCGTGTATTCTGTGTGGGAAGTCCGGCACGCTGACCACATTCCAGCAGCTGCATTTTCTCCCTATAATCCTCCATATTGTTATAACTGGGTTAGGAAATTCCCACCCTGCTCCATCCTCCGTTTCACCCCCCCTTAGCATGTATGCTGAATACAGTTTTTGTAACTTCTCAGTTTTCTTTAATTTTACCCTGGGTCTTTTCGCGTAACAATACTGTCATCCCTCTGTGAGGGCAGAATTCTTAGTTCCCCCTTCTGCATTAAGAAAACCCATTGACAAGTGCTGCTATTTAATAATTGCTTTTAAAAAAGCTGCTCAGATGTCTGCTTACCCAGTTCACCAATTGCCTTAAGAAGGGCTGGTAGTCAATAAAAACTGCATAAGAAAATACTATTTGTTCATTTGGATTTTTGAATGAAACTAATGAAAGAGCTTTTTGTTAGGTGGATGGAGTGTCAATAAAAATCCTTTTTTGTAACTGATTAGTAACTGATGGTGCCATGTGTAGCAGAGTGATTTTTATTATTTTTTTAAACTGTTTGATAACAACCCTAGAAATTTCTAGCTATTACTGCTAATGACATGGAAAACTGCCTGTGTTAATAACAGCATCTCTTTGGTTCTGATAAGACAGCCATAAATAATAAATTTTACTAGCTTTATTTTGTTTATTGATTGACTAGACTGTTATAAAATAGGTTCAGGCATCAGATACTATGGACCAGGATCTATGGTTTAGGAACCAAAAGAGGAGAACAAAAACACATGGTGGCAACACTAAACTTAAAAACTGTTACTGGAAGCAGTCCCAGAACAAATGGAATTGAGCAGAGCTTAAGGTGGTGTTCTGTGACAAGGGAGGTGGGTTTATTAAGAGATCAGGTGGGAGAGGGGAAAGAAATTGCTGGAGAACCTGTGTTCCATAAGCAGGAATACTGGGTTC